>OW796106.1:5834156-6062163 GCA_941860345.1 Chrysodeixis includens
AAACCAAACCTAAGCTAACCTAACTAAAAACCAAACCTAACCTAACCTGACTAAAAACCAAACCTAACCTAACCTGACTAAAAACCAAACCTAACCTAACCTAACTAAAAACCGAACCTAACCTAACCTAACTAAAAACCGAACCTAACCTAACCTACCCTAAAAACCAACCTAACCTAACCTAACTAAAAACCAAACCTAACCTAACCTAACTAAAAACCAAACCTAAGCTAACCTAACTAAAAACAAAACCTAACCTAACCTAACTAAAAACCAAACTTAACCTAACCTAACCTAAACTAAAAACCAAACCTAACCTAACCTAACTAAAAACCTAACCTAACCTTACTAAAACCAAACCTAAGCTAACCTAACTAAAAACCAAACCTAACCTAACCTAACTAAAAACCAAACTTAACCTAACCTAACTAACTAAAAACCAAACCTAAACCTAAACCTAACTAAAAACCAAACCTAACTAAAAACCGAACCTAACCTAACCTAACTAAAAACCGAACCTAATCTACCTAACTTAAAACCAAACCTAACCTAACCTAACTAAAAACCAAACCTAACCTAACCTAACTAAAAACCAAACCTAACCTAACCTAACTAAAAACCAAACCTAACCTAACCTGACTAAAAACCAAACCTAACCTAACCTAACTAAAAACCGAACCTAACCTAACCTAACTAAAAACCGAACCTAACCTAACCTAACTAAAAACCAAACCTAACCTAACCTAACTAAAAACCAAACCTAACCTAACCTAACTAAAACCAAACCTAAGCTAACCTAACTAAAAACCAAACCTAACCTAACCTAACTAAAAACCAAACTAACCTAACCTTACTAAAAACCAAACCTAACCTAACCTAACTAAGTCCAAACCTAACCTAACCTGACTAAAACCAAACCTAACCTAACCTAACTAAAAACAAACCTAACCTAACCTAACTAAAAACCAAACCTAACCTTACATAACTAAAAACCTAACCTAACTCTTACTAAAAACCAAACCTAACCTAACCTAACTAAAAACCGAACCTAACCTAACCTAACTAAAAACCGAACCTAATCTAACCTAACTAAAAACCAAACCTAACCTAACCTAACTAAAAACACAAACCTAACCTAACCTAACTAAAAACCAAACCTAACCTAACCTAACTAAAAACCAAACCTAACCTAACCTGACTAAAAACCAAACCTAACCTAACCTAACTAAAAACCGAACCTAACCTAACCTAACTAAAAACCAAACCTAACCTAACCTAACTAAAAACCAAACCTAACCTAACCTAACTAAAAACCAAACCTAACCTAACCTAACTAAAAACCAAACCTAACCTAACCTGACTAAAAACCAAACCTAACCTAACCTAACTAAAAACTAAACCTAACCTAAACTAACTAAAAACCAAACCTAACCTAACATAACTAAAAACCTACCTAACCTTACTAAAAACCAAACCTAACCTAACCTAACTAAAAACCGAACCTAACCTAACCTAACTAAAAACCAAACCTAACCTAACCTAACTAAAAACCGAACCTAACCTAATCTAACTAAAAACCGAACCTAACCTAACCTACCTAAAAACCAAACCTAACCTAACTAAAAACCAAACCTAACCTAACTAACTAAAAACCAAACCTAAGCTAACCTAACTAAAAACCAAACCCTACCTAACTTCACTAAAAACCAAACCTAACCTGACCTAACTAAAAAACAAAACCTAACCTAACCTAACTAAAAACCAATTCTAACCTGACCTAACTAAAAACAAAACCTAACCTAAACCTAACTACAAACCAAACCTAACCTAACCTAACTAAAAACAAAATCTAACCTAACCTAACTAAAAACCAATTCTAACCTGACCTAACTAAAAACAAAACCTAACCTAACCTAACTAAAAACCGAACCTAACCTAACCTAACTAAAAACCAAACCTAACCTAACCTAACTAAAAACCCAAACCTACCTTACTAAAAACCAAACCTAACCTAACTTCCATAAAAACCAAACCTAACCTGACCTAACTAAAACAAAACCTAACCTAACCTAACTAAAAACCAATTCTAACCTGACCTAACTAAAAACAAAACCTAACCTAACCTAACTAAAAACCAAACCTAACCTAACCTAACTAAAAACCAAACCTAACCTAACCTAACTAAAAACCTAACCTAACCTTACTAAAAACCAAACCTAACCTAACCTAACTAAAAAACCGAACCTAACCTAACCTAACTAAAAACCAAACCTAACCTAACCTAACTAAAAACCAAACCTAACCTAACCTAAGTAAAAACCAAACTTAACCTAACCTAACCTAACTAAAAACCAAACCTAACCTAACCAAACTAAAAACCAAACCTAACCTAACCTAACTAAAAACCTAACCTAACCTAACCTAACTAAATACCAAACCTAACCTAACCTAACTAAAAACCAAACCTAACCTAACCTAAGTAAAAACCAAACTTAACCTAACCTAACCTAACTAAAAACCAAACCTAACCTAACCTAACTAAAAACCAAACCTAACCTAACCTAACTAAAAACCGAACCTAACCTAATCTAACTAAAAACCGAACCTAACCTAACCTACCTAAAAACCAAACCTAACCTAACTAAAAACCAAACCTAACCTAACCTAACTAAAAACCAAACCTAAGCTAACCTAACTAAAAACCAAACCTAACCTAACTTCACTAAAAACCAAACCAACCTGAACCTAACTAAAAACAAAACCTAACCTAACCTAACTAAAAACCAATCTAACCTGACCTAACTAAAAACAAAACCTAACCTAACCTAACTACAAACCAAACCTAACCTAACCTAACTAAAAACAAAATCTAACCTAACCTAACTAAAAACCAATTCTAACCTGACCTAACTAAAAACAAACCTAACCTAACCTAACTAAAAACCGAACCTAACCTAACCTAACCTAAAAACCAAACCTAACCTAACCTAACTAAAAACCAAACCTAACCTTACTAAAAACCAAACCTAACCTAACTTCACTAAAAACCAAACCTACCTGACCTAACTAAAAACAAAACCTAACCTAACCTAACTAAAAACCAATTCTAACCTGACCTAACTAAAAACAAAACCTAACCTAACCTAACTAAAAACCCAACCTAACCTAACCTAACTAAAAACCAAACCTAACCTAACCTAACTAAAACCTAACCTAACCTTACTAAAAACCAAACCTAACCTAACCTAACTAAAAACCGAACCTAACCTAACCTAACTAAAAACCAAACCTAACCTAACCTAACTAAAAACCCAAACCTAACCTAACCTAAGTAAAAACCAAACTTAACCTAACCTAACCTAACTAAAAACCAACCTAACCTACACTAACTAAAAACCAAACCTAACCTAACCTAACTAAAAACCTAACCTAACCTTACTAAAAACCAAACCTAACTAAAAACCGAACCTAACCTAACCTAACTAAAAACAAACCTAACCTAACCTAACTAAAAACCAAACCTAACCTAACCTAACTAAAAACCAACTTAACCTAACCTAACCTAACTAAAACCAAACCTAACCTAACATAACTAAAAACCAAACCTAACCTAACCTAACTAAAAACCAAACCTAACCTAAACGTAACTAAAAACCAAACCTAACCTAACCTAACTAAAAACCAAACCTAACCTAACCTGACTAAAAACCAAACCTAACCTAACCTAACTAAAACCAAACCTAACCTAACCTAACTAAAAACCAAACCTAACCTAACATAACTAAAAATCGAACCTAACCTAACTAAAAACCAAACCTAACCTAACCTAACTAAAAACAAACCTAACCTAACCTAACTAAAAACCAAACCTAACCTAACCTAACTAAAAACCAAACCTAACCTAACCTAACTAAAAACCGAACCTAACCTAACCTAACTAAAAACCAAACCTAACCTAACCTAACCTAACTAAAAACCAAACCTAACCTAACTAAAAACCAAACTTAACCTAACCTAACCTAACTAAAAACCAAACCTAACCTAACATAACTAAAAACCAAACCTAACCTAACCTAACTAAAAACCAAACCTAACCTAACCTAACTAAAAACCAAACCTAACCTAACCTAACTAAAAACCAAACCTAACCTAACCTGACTAAAAACTAAACCTAACCTAACCTTACTAAAAACCAAACCTAACCTAACCTAACTAAAAACCAAACCTTACCTAACCTAACTAAAAACCAACCTAATCTAACCTAACTAAAAACCAAACTTAACCTAACCTAACCTAACTTAAAACCAAACCTAACGTAACATAACTAAAAACCAAACCTAACCTAACCTAACTAAAAACCAAACCTAACCTAACCTAACTAAAAACCAAACCTAACCTAACGTAACTAAAAACCAAACCTAACCTAACCTAACTAAAAACCAAACCTAACCTAACCTGACTAAAAAACCAAACCTAACCTAACCTAACTAAAAACCAAAACCTAACCTAACCTAACTAAAAACCAAACCTAACCTAACATAACTAAAAATCGAACCTAACCTAACTTAAAACCAAACCTAACCTAACCTAACTAAAAACCAAACCTAACCTAACCTAACTAAAAACCAAACCTTACCTAACCTAACTAAAAACCAAACCTTACCTAACATAACTAAAAACCAAACCTAACCTGACCTAACTAAAAACAAAACCTAACCTAACCTAACTAAAAACCAAACCTAACCTAACCTAACTAAAAACCAAACCTAACCTAACCTAACTAAAAACCTAACCTAACCTTACTAAAAAACCAAAACCTAACCTAACCTAACTAAAACCGAACCTAACCTAACCTAACTAAAAACCAAACCTAACCTAACTAAAAACCAAACCTAACCTAACCTAACTAAAAACCAAACTTAACCTAACCTAACCTAACTAAAAACCAAACCTAACCTAACCTAACTAAAAACCAAACCTAACCTAACCTAACTAAAAACCAAACCTAACCTAACCTGACTAAAAACCAAAACCTAACCTAACCTAACTAAAAACCAAACCTAACCTAACCTAACTAAAAACCAAACCTTACCTAACATAACTAAAAACCGAACCTAACCTAACTAAAAACCAAACCTAACCTAACCTAACTAAAAACCAAACCTACCCTAACCTAACTAAAAACCAAACCTAACCTAACCTAACTAAAAACCAAACCTTACCTAACATAACTAAAATCCAAACCTAACCTAACCTAACTAAAAACCAAACCCTAACCTAACCTAACTAAAAACCAAACCTAACCTGACCTAACTAGAAACAAAACCTAACCTAACCTAACTAAAAACCAAACCTTACCTAACCTAACTAAAAACCAAACCTAACCTAACCTAACTAAAAACCTAACCTAACCTTACTAAAAAACAAACCTAACCTAACATAACTAAAAACCAAACCTAACCTAACCTAACTAAAAACCAAACCTAACCTAACCTAACTAAAAACCAAACCTAACCTAACCTAACTAAAAACCAAACCTAACCTAAACCTGACTAATAACCAAACCTAACCTAACCTTACTAAAAACCAAACCTAACCTAACCTAACTAAAAACCGAACCTAACTAAAAACCAAACCTAACCTAACCTAACTAAAAACCAAACCTAACCTAACCTAACTAAAAACCAAACCTAACCTAACATAACTAAAAACCAAACCCTAACCTAACTTAACTAAAAACCAAACCTAACCCAACCTGACTAAAAACCAAACCTAACCTAACCTTACTAAAAACCAAACCCAACCTAACCTAACTAAAAACCGAACCTAACCTAACCTAACTAAAAACCAAACCTAACATACTAACTAAAAACCAAACCTAACCTAACTAAAAACCAAACCTAACCTAACCTAACTAAAAACCAAACCTAAGCTAACCTAACTAAAAACCAAACCTAACCTAACCTAACTAAAAACCAAACTTAACCTAACCTAACCTAACTAAAAACCAAACCTAACCTAACCTAACTAAAAACCTAACCTAACCTTACTAAAAACCAAACCTAAGCTAACCTAACTAAAAACCAAACCTAACCTAACCTAACTAAAAACCAAACTTTAACCTAACCTAACCTAACTAAAAACCAAACCTAACCTACCTACTAAAAACCAAACCTAACTAAAAACCGAACCTAACCTAACCTAACTAAAAACCGAACCTAATCTAACCTAACTTAAAACCAAACCTAACCTAACCTAACTAAAAACCAAACCTAACCTAACCTAACTAAAAACCAAACCTAACCTAACCTAACTAAAAACCAAACCTAACCTAACCTGACTAAAAAACCAAACCTAACCTAACCTAACTAAAAACCGAACCTAACCTAACCTAACTAAAAACCGAACCTAAACCTAACCTAACTAAAAACCAAACCTAACCTAACCTAACTAAAAACCAAACCTAACCTTAACCTAACTAAAAACCAAACCTAAGCTAACCTAACTAAAAACCAAACCTAACCTAACCTAACTAAAAACCAAACTTAACCTAACCTTACTAAAAACCAACCTAACCTAACCTAACTAAGTCCAAGACCTAACCTAACCTGACTAAAAACCAAACCTAACCATAACCTAACTAAAAACCAAACCTAACCTAACCTAACTAAAAACCAAACCTAACCTTACATAACTAAAAACCTAACCTAACCTTACTAAAAACCAAACCTAACCTAACCTAACTAAAAACCGAACCTAACCTAACCTAACTAAAAAACGAACCTAATCTAACCTAACTAAAAACCAAACCTAACCTAACCTAACTAAAAACCAAACCTAACCTAACCTAACTAAAAACCAAACCTAACCTAACCTAACTAAAAACCAAACCTAACCTAACCTGACTAAAAAACCAAACCTAACCTAACCTTACTAAACAACCGAACCTAACCTAACCTAACTAAAAACCAAACCTAACCTAACCCTAACTAAAAACCAAACCTAACCTAACCTAACTAAAAACCAAACCTAACCTAACCTAACTAAAAACCAAACCTAACCTAACCTGACTAAAAACCAAACCTAACCTAACCTAACTAAAAACTAAACCTAACCTAAACTAACTAAAAACCAAACCTAACCTAACATAACTAAAAACCTAACCTAACCTTACTAAAAAACCAAACCTAACCTAACCTAACTAAAAACCGAACCTAACCTAACCTAACTAAAAACCAAACCTAACCTAACCTAACTAAAAAACCGAACCTAACCTAATCTAACTAAAAACCGAACCTAACCTAACCTACCTAAAAACCAAACCTAACCTAACTAAAAACCAAACCTAACCTAACCTAACTAAAAACCAAACCTAAGCTAACCTAACTAAAAACCAAACCTAACCTAACTTCACTAAAAACCAAACCTAACCTGACCTAACTAAAAAACAAAACCTAACCTAACCTAACTAAAAACCAATTCTAACCTGACCTAACTAAAAACAAAACCTAACCTAACCTAACTACAAACCAAACCTAACCTAACCTAACTAAAAACAAAATCTAACCTAACCTAACTAAAAACCAATTCTAACCTGACCTAACTAAAAACAAAACCTAACCTAACCTAACTAAAAACCGAACCTAACCTAACCTAACTAAAAACCAAACCTAACCTAACCTAACTAAAAACCAAACCTAACCTTACTAAAAACCAAACCTAACCTAACTTCCATAAAAACCAAACCTAACCTGACCTAACTAAAAACAAAACCTAACCTAACCTAACTAAAAACCAATTCTAACCTGACCTAACTAAAAACAAAACCTAACCTAACCTAACTAAAAACCAAACCTAACCTAACCTAACTAAAAACCAAACCTAACCTAACCTAACTAAAAACCTAACCTAACCTTACTAAAAACCAAACCTAACCTAACCTAACTAAAAACCGAACCTAACCTAACCTAACTAAAAACCAAACCTAACCTAACCTAACTAAAAACCAAACCTAACCTAACCTAAGTAAAAACCAAACTTAACCTAACCTAACCTAACTAAAAACCAAACCTAACCTAACCTAACTAAAAACCAAACCTAACCTAACCTAACTAAAAACCTAACCTAACCTAACCTAACTAAATACCAAACCTAACCTAACCTAACTAAAAACCAAACCTAACCTAACCTAAGTAAAAACCAAACTTAACCTAACCTAACCTAACTAAAAACCAAACCTAACCTAACCTAACTAAAAACCAAAACCTAACCTAACCTAACTAAAAACCGAACCTAACCTAATCTAACTAAAAACCGAACCTAACCTAACCTACCTAAAAACCAAACCTAACCTAACTAAAAACCAAACCTAACCTAACCTAACTAAAAACCAAACCTAAGCTAACCTAACTAAAAACCAAACCTAACCTAACTTCACTAAAAACCAAACCTAACCTGACCTAACTAAAAACAAAACCTAACCTAACCTAACTAAAAACCAATTCTAACCTGACCTAACTAAAACAAAACCTAACCTAACCTAACTACAAACCAAACCTAACCCTAACCTAACTAAAAACAAAATCTAAACCTAACCTAACTAAAAACCAATTCTAACCTGACCTAACTAAAAACAAAACCTAACCTAACCTAACTAAAAACCGAACCTAACCTAACCTAACTAAAAACCAAACCTAACCTAACCTAACTAAAAACCAAACCTAACCTTACTAAAAACCAAACCTAACCTAACTTCACTAAAAACCAAACCTAACCTGACCTAACTAAAAACAAAACCTAACCTAACCTAACTAAAAACCAATTCTAACCTGACCTAACTAAAAACAAAACCTAACCTAACCTAACTAAAAACCAAACCTAACCTAACCTAACTAAAAACCCAAACCTAACCTAACCTAACTAAAAACCTAACCTAACCTTACTAAAAACCAAACCTAACCTAACCTAACTAAAAAACCGAACCTAACCTAACCTAACTAAAAACCAAACCTAACCTAACCTAACTAAAAACCAAACCTAACCTAACCTAAGTAAAAACCAAACTTAACCTAACCTAACCTAACTAAAAACCAAACCTAACCTAACCTAACTAAAAACCAAACCTAACCTAACCTAACTAAAAACCTAACCTAACCTTACTAAAAACCAAACCTAACTAAAAACCGAACCTAACCTAACCTAACTAAAAACCAAACCTAACCTAACCTAACTAAAAACCAAACCTAACCTAACCTAACTAAAAAACCAAAACTTAACCTAACCTAACCTAACTAAAAACCAAACCTAACCTAACATAACTAAAAACCAAACCTAACCTAACCTAACTAAAAACCAAACCTAACCTAACGTAACTAAAAACCAAACCTAACCTATACCTAACTAAAAACCAAACCTAACCTAACCTGACTAAAAACCAAACCTAACCTAACCTAACTAAAAACCAAACCTAACCTAACCTAACTAAAAACCAAACCTAACCTAACATAACTAAAAATCGAACCTAACCTAACTAAAAACCAAACCTAACCTAACCTAACTAAAAACCAAACCTAACCTAACCTAACTAAAAACCAAAACCTAACCTAACCTAACTAAAAACCAAACCTAACCTAACCTAACTAAAAACCGAACCTAACCTAACCTAACTAAAAACCAAACCTAACCTAACCTAACTAACTAAAAACCAAACCTAACCTAACTAAAAACCAAACTTAACCTAACCTAACCTAACCTAACTAAAAACCAAACCTAACCTAACATAACTAAAAACCAAACCTAACCTAACCTAACTAAAAACCAAACCTAACCTAACCTAACTAAAAACCAAACCTAACCTAACCTAACTAAAAACCAAACCTAACCTAACCTGACTAAAAACTAAACCTAACCTAACCTTACTAAAAACCAAACCTAACCTAACCTAACTAAAAACCAAACCTTACCTAACCTAACTAAAAACCAAACCTAATCTAACCTAACTAAAAACCAAACTTAACCTAACCTAACCTAACTTAAAACCAAACCTAACGTAACATAACTAAAAACCAAACCTAACCTAACCTAACTAAAAACCAAACCTAACCTAACCTAACTAAAAACCAAACCTAACCTAACGTAACTAAAAACCAAACCTAACCTAACCTAACTAAAAACCAAACCTAACCTAACCTGACTAAAAACCAAACCTAACCTAACCTAACTAAAAACCAAACCTAACCTAACCTAACTAAAAACCAAACCTAACCTAACATAACTAAAAATCGAACCTAACCTAACTAAAAACCAAACCTAACCTAACCTAACTAAAAACCAAACCTAACCTAACCTAACTAAAAACCAAACCTTACCTAACCTAACTAAAAACCAAACCTTACCTAACATAACTAAAAACCAAACCTAACCTGACCTAACTAAAAACAAAACCTAACCTAACCTAACTAAAAACCAAACCTAACCTAACCTAACTAAAAACCAAACCTAACCTAACCTAACTAAAAACCTAACCTAACCTTACTAAAAACCAAACCTAACCTAACCTAACTAAAACCGAACCTAACCTAACCTAACTAAAAACCAAACCTAACCTAACTAAAAACCAAACCTAACCTAACCTAACTAAAAACCAAACTTAACCTAACCTAACCTAACTAAAAACCAAACCTAACCTAACCTAACTAAAAACCAAACCTAACCTAACCTAACTAAAAACCAAACCTAACCTAACCTGACTAAAAACCAAACCTAACCTAACCTAACTAAAAACCAAACCTAACCTAACCTAACTAAAAACCAAACCTTACCTAACATAACTAAAAACCGAACCTAACCTAACTAAAAACCAAACCTAACCTAACCTAACTAAAAACCAAACCTAACCTAACCTAACTAAAAACCAAACCTAACCTAACCTAACTAAAAACCAAACCTTACCTAACATAACTAAAATCCAAACCTAACCTAACCTAACTAAAAACCAAACCTAACCTAACCTAACTAAAAACCAAACCTAACCTGACCTAACTAGAAACAAAACCTAACCTAACCTAACTAAAAACCAAACCTTACCTAACCTAACTAAAAACCAAACCTAACCTAACCTAACTAAAAACCTAACCTAACCTTACTAAAAAACAAACCTAACCTAACATAACTAAAAACCAAACCTAACCTAACCTAACTAAAAACCAAACCTAACCTAACCTAACTAAAAACCAAACCTAACCTAACCTAACTAAAAACCAAACCTAACCTAACCTGACTAATAACCAAACCTAACCTAACCTTACTAAAAACCAAACCTAACCTAACCTAACTAAAAACCGAACCTAACTAAAAACCAAACCTAACCTAACCTAACTAAAAACCAAACCTAACCTAACCTAACTAAAAACCAAACCTAACCTAACATAACTAAAAACCAAACCTAACCTAACTTAACTAAAAACCAAACCTAACCCAACCTGACTAAAAACCAAACCTAACCTAACCTTACTAAAAACCAAACCCAACCTAACCTAACTAAAAACCGAACCTAACCTAACCTAACTAAAAACCAAACCTAACATACTAACTAAAAACCAAACCTAACCTAACTAAAAACCAAAAGTTAACTTAACCTAAGTAAAAACTTTTTTTTTTTTTTTTGGTAAAGTGGGGGAATCCTCATGGACACCTGCGACCCCGGGGGGGAGCCGCGGGTAGTGTCAGACTCTTACTGACTAAACCTGAACCGCTGTGCTACGTCATCCGCGTTTTGGTGTCGGTGCATGGCAGCGCATAGCATTACTTCATGCATCGACCGCGGGCTTCCGCTGTTCTCGTTTTTCGGCCAGCGGGTTGCTCTTTCGCAAAATATGTTGGAGGACGACGTGTAAAGGGCGTCGGCCTCCGTCGGCACTGGGACGTGAGTTCTGGACTCGAATCGAATTGTGCATTGCAATTCCACTATAGTTCTGTCTAAAACGAAAAGAGTCCTAGCCTGTGAGCAGTTTTACAAATGATAAAAATGATATTTTTCGAGTTTTCAAGTTTTTGCACATGCTCTGCTGGCACTGGGACGTGAGTTCTGGACTCGAATCGAATTGTGCATTGCAGTTCTGCTATAGTTCTGTCTAAAACAAAAGAGTTCTAGGCTGTGGGAATATATTATAAGGCAATGAAAATTATATTTTCGAGTTTTCGATCTGCTACGGGAAGTTAGCAGACCATTTTTCAAATTGTCTTTTTTTGAGACAAAAACGTCAGAACTATTTTTGAAAACTATCAGGAACTATAGAACTTACCTGCATGCGAAAGGAACACACTTTTTTTTTATCTGCTGCAAATTGATCTGCTACGGGAAGTTAGCAGAGCATTTCATCAATTTAATTTTTTGGGGTAAAAACAGCAATAATATTTTTAAAAACTATCAGGAACTATAGAACTCAGCTGCATGCGAATAGAACTCTCTTTTTTTTTTGATCTGCTGGACATTGATCTGCTAAGTTCACCCACATGTAAATGAGTTAATATTAAAAGTTAACATAATTGGATGGTTCTTAGAACTCGTTACCGAAACATTTTTAGAACATTCTATCTAAGCTACGTGCTCAGAACAAATAATACAGCCTAGTCTTTAAGAAGCTTGTACGCCTACTGTACAGGTTATTTAAAAAAATATTTAGTTAACTATATATAGGTGTTTGACTAAAAATAATTAGTTCGTTTGATAGATTTCCAAGACATGTAGGTGACGTTTTTTTGATCGCGTAAATAAAAATGAAAACCGAAGTTGAAATCTTGTCGCGGGATATTTAAATTATCAGTATAATGACATTTGCTTATAGTACTTACACCTAATGCTTTCATGGTTCATCTCTTATGATATAAACGGCTTAATTATTGGAAATTAGCATTAGGAAGCTGAAAGCTTCGAGAAAAAGAATGACTGTTTTAGTTCTGTACTAAATAATGAGCTATGACTGTTTTAGTCCCACACTAAAAGTTATTTCCTGCTGATAAGGAAAATCAGCCCTTGAAATATTATTAAAGGTTTTTGTTACACTATGTTTTATTCCATTAATTTTGAGTCGGACGGCTCCAGAATCCCTGAGGCACGGGACGTAAATCAGCCTGAATTATGTGACTCCGTTTAGGTTAGGTCCAGTAAGTGCACTTCTACGTATTACTTCGATGAAAAAACTAGCACTTACCTACATTTTTTCTAGTAATAGTGTTCGTTTTTAGGGTTCCATACTCAAAGGGGAAAATGGTACTTTATGACTGAGACTCCGCTGCCTGTCCATAGGTTTGTCTGCCTTCAGGCTGAATCTTGTTGAAATTTCACAGATGTTTAAATATTTTTGTTGATGTTATTACAACAAATACAAGAAAAGAAAACAGAACAAATTATAAATATTAATGTACATTACGAACACCACTTTTTTGCTATAGAAACTATAGCAAAAAACGGCATGCAATACTGATGTTTTGAATCCGATTCAAAATCCATTGCGTAGTTTTAAAGATCTAAGCATAAATAGATGTTGTGTGTTTTTAATAGGTCTCCAGACTGCGGTAAGTGACTTTGTTGTTTTCAGTAGTACGGAACCCTTCGTGCGTGAGTGTCACTCACTCTTGGCCGATTTATATAAGATCGGATAGCAACAGGAAATGTTTTAACAAAGACTAGAGTAGAGTTAAGTAAGTGGATATCTGCGTTCGCTAGCTAAGCCCGACACCTTTTTTAAGAGATTGGTTAGCTGCTGTACTGGATTGGAACGTAAACAAGTTAGTTCATGTGTGAAAATTTTCTTTTAAGGCAAGGCCAAAGGTCTATACGACGAGTGGCCTCTTATGGAAATCCTACTAATATACATAACATTATAACACGAAAATTTGTAAGTATGGATGGATGGTTCAAATAGCACAAGAAATGTTTTTGCTACTTTTTAACCGACACCGTCCGAAGAGGTAATGTTTTTGAGTTCGTAAAATTGTAGGCATTTATCTAGTAAATATTTAAATACGACGAAGTAAAATCGAAAAACTAAACTAATACTAACGTAAAATAATTGTATCAATACCTCTTATACTAATTGTTTAAGGTTTTGTAACGTTCATATATTATGGTTAATGAATATTAATGTTTTACTTAAACCAGGGATGGCAAATGTGTAAAGTATCAATGTATAAACAATTATGTGTCCTGTGCGAGGTTTATTTAGGTACAGGGGCGTACATAAGACCTCATTATTTTTTAGAAAACCTTAATACGTAACGGCTCGCCATCCCTTGTTTGAACCTACAAAAGCTGTTAAAATACATCGTTAATCCTATGCTTCAATATTTAATAAAAAAAATAAGAACTAAATTACAGACTTCGTTCTTTTGACCTTTTGGCAACTAAACTATTTACAACAACTACACAGAACACCTACACACCACTTTAATTCCTGCTGAGAAATTCTTAACGATACGTCTATCCCAAAATAACTTCTTTAACTCAAAGACTAGTTTTACAGCTTGAAAGCAAGCCAAACTAACATAAAACTACCGACGAAAAATCTTCATTCCATTCTTAAGTTCCTTTCAGCATCATTTATTCCAAGAATACTTAGAGAATACAGTATTTTTATTCCAATTATGCTCTCTCATCTAACTTCGGGATAGTCGAGCTGAAACTAATTTGAAGTTGTCACCCTTGTGTTATAGTTGCAGCGAGTCAAATGTGTGTGTTTAGAACATGCGCATTGTCAACTTTACCGCATTACGCTTCATAATTGCGAGTGTGGAGGGTACAGCGAAGTTAAATACCTGGTGTTCTAGCGTTGTTTAAAGTTTGTGGTCTTGTGGTTTGGAATAACAGTTGTATTATACACGTACTTCTATTAGAAATACCTCAAGGTGTGCCATGGATTTAAGATTATTGCGATTTAAACATTCCCTTTAAACGAAAATTATCATTTGGCTGAAATGTTCTATAGATTTTGTATCGCAATGGCATAAGAAATGAATTGATAAAAAAGCCGACTTCAATAACAACGGCACTAAAAATTTAAAAACATGATTCGTAGCAAGTTTTGTAGCATATGCTTCGTAGCACATGTGTTTCGTAGTACATGTGATTCGTAGAATACGATTCGTAGCTCGTATGATTTATAACACGTATGATTCGTAGCACGTAGCAATTATACAAATAGTCGCCAAACTGTAAGACAGTTTATTGGTGATATTATCACAGCATATGATTCGTTTCACATGATTTATGGCTTGACCCTTCAACAAAACCTAGAACAGCAGAGACAGAGAGAAATGACAAGGAAGAGCAAGACCCTAACCCTGTGGCATAAAGCTAAGGATTTTAATAATATATTATATCTTATAACATTAGGTACTGTGCTAAATATTCAAAACAAAATAAAGTACTAACGTTGAATGTTTGCCAAGATGACCGGACTGAATGATGAATACGAGAGCGAACGCTGTGTTTACCCATTTATGTTACGTACTCCGCTTCATTGAACCAATATATTAATCATAACTTAGAGAACTGGCTGCATCCTACATTCGAAAGTTAGCTGTCACGCCTCAAGCAACCTTCAACCTCAATATGTGCTACGTAGAGTTCAGTTTAGCTTGGGGTGAAAAGCGTTTAATTATCATCTTGAAATGCTTTGGCCCATAACTGTTGGTAACTGCCTAAATACCCATACATGTGAACTTGTAATGATGTATGGTGCAGCGTTTAGATTATTTTGATAAAAATTGTAATTGAATCATTTAATTCAGAACCTTTCAAGTCATCCTCACTTATGGCTTTGTAATTTTTTAAAGCTTCTTGATCTCTCTGTTTCATTAGGATATATGGGAAAGAAAGAGAGAGAGGACAGTTGGACGTTTAAATAAACCTAACAGTGACGTTGCGTTTAAAATTTGATCATTGTACATATAACGGGAGAGCTGTATAAATTTGTATAGACTTGGGGGACCTTGACCGTTACCCCAGCAGTGGGACTACGTAGGGAACGTAATACCCATTAATTTACCATAATGAATTCAAATAAACCTTTTTCAGCACCAAAAGCCCTCTGTAATCTCTTCATTATAAAATTAACCTAAATTACGTAATTTATTATAATTCGGTGTTCTATAAATATTGCTTCCAGAGTTATGTTTACTTAGGTAATGAAATCAAATACATGTCTGAGTAGAATCGAAGTCAATTCCGAACAAGAATTAGTATATTTTTATAGGTCCTTAATGTATTTTTTGGACTAACGTACTATGGTCCTAAAATAACAGCTTAGTTTACCTTTTCTCTTTACAAACTCGCTTACAGGAAACAGATTGTTGGAACGTTCGTATTACGCGTTTCTGTAAAGGTTTTATACCACCGGTCAATAATTGTACTCCGATTTTTTTTTTATATTTTAAGGAACAGTTTAGATTTATTGGATTTTGTAGTTTAGAAACTGTTACTCGCGACATCGAATACTCTCATAAAACAAAAAAAAAAGAAATTATGGATATGAAATAGATGTTTTTGATTGTCAGACCTCCTGAACATGCATTTAAAATTTCATAACAATCGGTCAGCCCGTTTTGGAGGAGTATAGCTGCAAGTGACAAGGTGATATGAAATTTTATATTTAAAATAAGTGTTGTTTTTTTAATCCAAATTAATTTATGAACGTTGTCTTTATTGTACACATTTTAAATGTGTACTGAATAAAAACAAATAACGCAAACAATTTTTTTTTCTGCGCCTGGCGTCACATGTCACCTTTAATCCATTCTGGCACAACACAACACGCCCTTAGGATTCCGAAATTCTTCGAAATTCGTTATCTTGTCACCAGCCCCGTACATAAAAAACAAATTCCCCCTACATATGAATGTATCGGTATAAATACATAAGTTTTATATGACACTGAGTCCGCGCATTGAATACGTTATCAGAGATCAACTTAACGCCTACCACCACCTCTTAAAGTAATACTATTTCAGTTGTGAAAGCGAGATGCGGCTCTACAAAATGTAGTGGTCGTCCTGCTTCCACTACTCCCGTAATACTTTAAGGGGTGGTGGTAGAGTCGTGAACCTCACGTATACCTACCATGTGAATGGAAATGACATCTTATTTCACAAAGCTCTAGAACAAGGAGATTCTTTTACATAGGAAATCCTTAGAGATTGGTTTTCGATATTAAATCTAGTCTGAAACAATTGGTAAGCGACGGAGTAAATGAGGATTACACTTAGATTGCAAAACTTTTTGTTTAGACGACGCGACGATCTGAAGAAAATAATGTCTTTCTGATTATCTTGATTTAAATTATTGTTTAAAGTTTTTGAAAGCGAAACGGATTCATCAAATGAGTTGGCTACTTGTCAGATATAAAATTCGAGTATAAAAATGGCTAAATCCGGAAAAAAACAACATAATATAACCTATTTTTTTCACTTAATGAGACAGCAATTCGGGATTCAGTTAGTTAGTACCTAAACAGCTTATAATTTGATACCTACTGTAATTTTACGCAATTTTAGCAAATTAATTCTCATTAGCAAGCCTAATTTAGCAAAAAAAGGCAAATTTTTCGCAGTTCATTAACTATCGTTACAATAACCAACACAAACAACTGATCTTATTGGAAGAGAGTAAATTAAACAATTTTCCGTTGTATATTTTCTTTTTGTAATTATAATATGGGTTAAGCTTCAGGATTTAATTGTGATTGGCACAGACACGGTATTACATTTTCATTATTTTCCACCACAAACACAATTATCGTTCCCTAGTGATTGCTGAAAACAATATCATCACATTATATCGTACAAATACATACATAATATGCTGGGTTGGTGTATTCGTAAACAGGTAAGCCGCCGAATTCATGACCTTTTTAAACTTTGTATCAATTGCAATTAATTTATTCGATCAGGCAATTTACTCGTTATAATGACATCGACCCCAAAAGAACAGTCATGATACATTTAAACAGCATAAAGCCAAGAGAAAGAGAAACAATTCATTCTTTACTCTATATTTGGTAGAATGCAGGGAAGTGGTAGAGCACCAACTTCTAGCAAACCGAAGAAGACCATACGGACTTTCCGGAGGAGATTACTTTTTTATAAACCTACAATTAATACGGTCTTTCTCTTCAAAAATTCTTATCCATTGACCACGCTGTTCTAAAATTCGTATTAACTTACATTCTTTGATGATACATAATACATTAGAGACGTATGACACATTCAAGCCAAATTTAAAAGCTCGGGTACCGTACCCGAGCTTTTAAATTTCGTTCATTCATTGAAGTCCTTAAAATATTCTCGTAATTCATATTTGCGTCTTTAAGTTCATCAAGAACACATTCGGGAGAGGTCGCGTGTAATAATTCAAGTACACACATCTTTTATATTGGTTTATAACTGTTCAACTGCTCATGTTTACAGATGGGTCATGAGAGTGTTCACGCGAATTTAATTGGTGCGCAATTTTCAGACATTTATTTTGCTACTTGCAAGTCTCTTTTTACTGTTTAGTAATTTTGAAAGAAGGGTTTGTGATTTGACGGCCTTTAACACTTTTGGAAATAAATAATGTTATAATAGATCATTTTTTTTTATAAAATTACAATTTATTGATTTATGAACAGACGATAGTGGAATATATTTTTCCTACTCCTCTTTTTCAATTTCTCTGATTAATTTCGTTGCAGGTTCCAAGACAGTTAATCATTTCCCTGGGACATACCGAGGTTAAGTGCCAGGTAGTATTCAAGGGTTTTATTGTCGATCCTGGCTTATTAAATATGAGTTGCAATGATGTCAATGTGTGGCGGGCTAGTCCTATCAAAAAAAAACAGTCGCTGAATACTTCACTTAATATTGTGAGTGTTATAAACTGCTTCGCAAGCATATCTCAGTTTACAGTCAGGCATTCTGTTACGCAATCGCCGAAGCCCTGTTCCTTCCCAAACCCTGTATTACGGGTCTAAGTTTCTATACCCTTGTGTTGTAGACTTGTACGGGAAAATGCAAATTGAACGTTTGCCTTACTGGCAAGCGGTGCTTGTTCCAGCCTGATTCTACTGTATACTTTCCCGATTATGTTCTCTTTGGGTTACATATGCATATTCATTGGTTATAGGACATTGGTTGTGGAATCGTTTTGGTGTAACGTCTGAATTTCTTTCAATAGCATTGGGTGGTGTAGACGTCACAGTTTTTGTTTTCAGATTGAGATACACGAAATAAAAATATTTTTTTTTGAAGAATTCATTTGCTTACAGAGTGTTATTCAGATTTTACTTGATAAAGAAAATATTTTTATGTTTAAGGGAGTAGTAAGTTGTAACATTTCATAATATTATTCTAAAATATATCAATACTGTATTAATTAACTACACTCGTATCACTGACATCAAACAAAGCCTTAAGTTAAAATAAAAATTTCGTATCCTAGTTTTGCACAACAGCAAGATTAAAATTGTATCTAAAGCTATCACGAAGAACAGCAAGATTGGACTGGTATTCGAAACAAACGAAGTCCGTTTTAATCAAAAGAATCATATAAAACTCATAACTTCGAGACGAAATAAATAAGTGTTAAAATCTACTAATGGTACTCGCCAAATAAGATGCCGCGTGACTTGGAATGAATCCAATACGTGTTGGAAGCTTGCCAATTGAAACCTCTCACTTTAGTCCTGCGGTAATAGTTAGGATGTCATTCGATCTCTCGGTCAACGTAGTTTGGCTTCAAGAAAATGTTCCGACGGATTGTCTCGATATTTTGATCTGGCAATACGTAAGCAACCATTCTGTATACGGTTGGCAACTTTGTTACGCCCGCAATTGTTTCTACTTGAAATGGGAGCTAGTGTTTTTTGGTCCTTGGAAATTTTGTCTACATTGTGTCTAGAAAGGAAAATCACTTAAAGATTAGTTTAAAATAAGAAAAACACTAAAAAGTATGATTACTTACGATTTTTTCTCATGAGTTATGTTATCTGAGTTATGACGTCAGATTATCCAATGAGTGTCGAAATTATCGTATTTTTTGCATTTTTTTATATGTAAAAACGAACAAATTCCTGCAGTAAGGAATGTATTCTTTTTAGCGCAGCTTTGGTTTCACAGGTTCAGTTTCACAGCCGTTTAATTCACAATATAATTATAAAATGAAAATAAACTTCAGCCTTCAAATTAAACCTTCCAGAATAAATTTAATGATTTTCAATATTTTATTTACAAGCTAGGTGAAAGTATGTCATAGAGCATAGTGGCCTTATGAAAACACATTTTGATAGGATACATTTTATCCCTAGTCTTGAGATTTTTCTTCTCTTAGAACGTCGCGGCAGGAGCTAAATTAACAAGGTTTATCGGATGAAAGTATTGTATTAGTAACCGATATTCTAAAAGATATTACTATATCCACGTTCATATACGTTTTATGTAACTTTTCCAATGTTCGTAGTATTATTACGAAGCACTTTCAGGCTCGGAGTTTCAACTTTACGAATATTACAGAATTAGCTTGTACCTATATTTATATTTTACATATTTTACATATAAATATACAAGTGTAAAGTAGATTGCCAAGTCCTAACCTTTGCATTTTCATCAAAAAAGGTTCGGACTTGACAATATTTCTTTATTTTTTTATAATATACTCTTACATATACAAATAGTATAAATATAGGTACTTGTAAGTAGTTATAAGTACCTTACAAGCAAATCCTATAGGTATGATTTAAATTTGTTAAAAATATTGCCAAGTTCCAGCTTTTAAAATTCGATGTGAGATTCATCTCACGTTTTACGTATAATTTACTGTATCTCGGTTTCTTTTCCTCTTCCGGAGCCATTAACTTGGCTTAACTGCATTACGCGCTTGAATAGCCAGGATTCGGGCACCTGTCTTCTTTTAAATTATAAACAAAATGATCACTGATAAAATATTGCGCTGATTAGACCGGCAGAGTGAATTTCGGGCATTAATTATGTAAAAAACTTAACTTATAAGTTAAATAATTTTAACATATTGTAAGAGTAGTAATTAAAATTTTTAGAAATTATTTAAGCGTTTTGGAGCATGGGTGTTAGTAACCATGACAAAAAGCTGCTTATATCTTTTCTTGGCTTTTAACTTATTTCATAATACTAATACTTGGCGTATTAGAAAAATACTACACAAAGATGCTGACAGAGACGGTGGAACTTTGAGACAGAAAATTCCGAGACCGATTCATATTTCACACGCAAAACTGACATGGCTAGGCGGACTGCCATAACGCTTTATGAAATCCAACTCCTATGAAAGAAAGCAGTGCTTTATTGTGCTAAAAGAATTTAGCTTTACAGCCAGCATAATTATACAGTAATAAAGAAAATGAATTTTATTGTGTAATAATTAGAACGTTGCATTCTCTTTCAACGCGTTTTGTATCCAGAACAAAGCAAGAAAAGTTATTTGTTATAACTTTTATTGTACGGAAACAATGGGTATGATTTTTATTTATTTCTGACGAAGAAAGATGTGTCTGTAGTATAGCTACAGTTTCTGATAAAACCTGTTTGAGATTGATCGGCTGAAACACAGGACCAAAGGAACGCACGTAAAATAACAGGTGGGAAAGAATAATTGTATCAGAAACACGTTTTATTTTCATTGTCGCAAAAGGCTTCAGTCTAGTCGAAGTCTATTTAGTATAATGTATAGTATTCAAAATCAAAACTAAGGCCACTACTACCACTTTGGTCTAACAAAAGTAATAGATTTTTTTATTCAGTTGAGTTGAATCTTGTTGCGAATATGCACAAACACCCTATTGTCATGTCATCCGTTTACCAAAAGATCCGTAACTCTATTCCTAGTAAAAAAAATAGACTCATTTCACTCACAATCCTAAATAAGTTTTTGATTGGTTAGTTAAAACTCAATAGTAAATACGCATCATAACACAAACCTATTCGCGAATTGTATAACCTTTTCACGTAATATGGTTTTGCACTCAAAACGTACCAGTAATAAAGTGTATTCGTATTTTTTATTCGAATTTACATAGTTTATACCAGTTTTATTTGAATTTCAGTACTTGTACTGAGAACTCTGCATACGATAGAGATGTTTTTGCTGAAGTGAGACAACTCTATGTAAAATGTAGAGCGTTGTCTCTCTTCCACATTCATAAAAGTTTTGCTCTACAAGTTTATAGTACAGGCATTGTATGTTTGGGCAAGAAATGCGGAGTATATCATAGACTTATTCCCGTGTTAGTAGTAAAGTTTGCGAAGGGAAAATGTTATGGTGGTCGTAAACGGAGGGTTAACAACTTTACACTGTAAACTTTGAACCCGACACAATATTTTTTTATATGTGAACCCTGGAGAATGATAAGTTTGCGTCCCTTCTTTAGTTGTAGTAATAGTAGTAAATAGATCGTATTTTGTTATTGTACGAAATATTTTACGCACTTTTTATAATGTAAGGGTTTATTGAACTTACCCTTTTGTGATAAAGTCACTTTTGGTACGTAAATTTTTTAGCCGTATATTGTTCTTAGTAAGAAATATTAAATTAAGTAATAGTCTCTGTATATACGTTCTACCATATGCTCGTAGTTCTCCTAATGTTCATTATTTACGCAACTGTTAATGATTTGAAATTGATTGCAGCGATTTAAAAGATAAAACATAGATATTCTACTTTTTTAGTTTCAAATGGAAGAGTTCCAAAACAATAGAAGTCCTAAAAACTTTTTCTTTTAAAATCCAGCCAAAAGAAATAATCAGACGTTAATTATCAAACCTTTTATATCTAAAGCATAAATATTTTTAAGACAGAGGACTGTGCTCATGAATTCTAAGTGCCTACTTAACGGATGCCCGAAATTTAGGTGTCCAGGGGGTTATCCCTCACCTAGCATAGCCAGTTCAACTCATCTTTGCTCACCGCGTCATATGTGGGTAACCTTTGTAAACATACAGTGATATTGTACGCTAATATGGTGCTACAAGGATCTTTTGACACGTGGCCAAAATTGGAATGAATGCCGTCATAAACAAAAACACCATCACTTTTGACGGACAGATGAGATGATTCTTAATTTGAATATGCACACCAACGCCCTTATGTTAGTGTCTTTTTAGCCCTATATCAGCATACAATATCACTGTACATAATAATATACCCACACATGACACCATGAGCAAAGATGACCTGAATTGACTATGCTAGGTGAGGAGTAACCTGGACACCAGCGGTCCTTTGTGTCACCATCTCACATATAAAAGCTTCAATAATGAATTGCTGTCAATCGCACACATAGCACGACGCGCACAGTTGAGTTGAACTGTCTATTCTACGGTCAAGTTTACTGCGTCGTTAGGTCCGGATGGAGAATGCTCGCAAATATATACATCTCATTAGCCAGGCCTAGTGGACACCTCTCTACTTTATATGTAACACTAACACTTGATCCTTGGAGAGGTCTGCTATGAATAGGTCAAGATGATTTGTGAAAGTCAAGATATTTTTTGGTCCTATTTTACATTATTTTTGGTTTACTTTGTATATTTATTAGTAGTTAGCTCCAATAAGTGTTCTAGAGTTTTTTTGAAGATGGAAAAAGAAATATAAACAATTTTGGAACCTTTTAACAAGTCGGAAAATTATGTAGCGTTTATCCATTCAAATTAGCAAACCGATATTCATAACATAAAAATCCCTAACAAAACCAACGAAAAACCAATTTAATAAACTGCAAAAAACGTAAACCTAACTAATTTACCGATTTAAAATTCACAATGTCGCCTTTTTTACGTAAAAGAAGGGATGCGAAATCCCGTGTAGGTAATTGGTTTTCGACACAAATACGCAATAAGTTACCCATGAAAGTTTATGTGCGTTTCGTGATCCGAATAGGGGCCCGAGTGGGCTCATCGGCGGATGCGTCAAAGTAAGTGTTATCTCTACCCTGAATAACAACAGCATGTCGGTATAGACACGCTTGCCGTATACATGGGACATGAAAATCGATTCACGTACGTGGTCTCTTTAAGCATTTTTTCTCTTTTTTGTTTCTTACCTATTCCCTTTTTGGGAATTCGTGATTTCTACGTTATGTGTACCAAGGAAATGGTAATGCGGACGTGTTTGGTACATTTTTGGTATACCGAGATTTACTGTGTTCAAAGTTATCGATCTTGTGTAACATGAAGCGTGGGTGTTTTACCTGCAAGCTTCCCTAAATGTGAGATTCAGGACGCCACGTGTATTCTGTTTGTAAGTCTGGTACGTAAAAATATATTCTAAAGTTGGAACGTGTATGTAAACACGTTAATATAGCGATGAACTAAGAGTATTTTTATGATACTAGCAATAGCCCGCGACTTCATACGCGTTTTCCTTCAAAACAAGAAAAAAATTGATATGAAAAATATGTTTTATTTAATTCTCACACATACTAAAGCGTATAAAATTTTGCAATAATCGTTTAAGCCGTTTCAGAGGAGTATGGTAACTAACACTATGACACAAGATTTTTTTATATATGGTTAAACGTTGCGTACTCTATGTAAGCTGCTTAAACCTGCTGATTACTGCTAATTGATATTTAAATTTGTTAGAATATAAACGTAACGTGAACGTATACCCTGCAAAGTATAAAATGTCAGGAATAAAAACCTAAATGAAAATCTGGGCGATAATCCGTTTTAAAACAGTTTTACTTCAGTAACACAATCCTTTTAACACACTTCGTATCTTAACTCAAGAGTTCTTAGAAATTGCACCACATTATCGACTTGTACACATATCTAATACTTGTATGTTTTCTTAACACGAAGGGAGTGTAACAAAGTACCGTAGCAAACTTTCAGTATACGGTAACCGCGTTCTGCGGTGAATTGTAATATTATACTCCGCAAGATTTTCTCACCTCGTTACGCATTTGTACCAGCCTTCGGTTTCCTGGTTTGTGCGTATGATGTCATAGTTGCTAGATTGAACCAGTTTGCTGTTACATGTTTTGGAGATACGCAGACACTTTTAGAAGAGAATAGATACTTGTAATCGTTGAATTTATTTGTGTTTAGTGAGTGAAAATTATGTTATGATCTTCACTACATAGTTTTGTTTAGATCTTTAAAACTAGGCAATTGATTTTGTTGCGGTTTTTTTATTAGCTAGAATGTTTTAATAGGACGTCGTGTACGTATACATACATTATGATACGAGCAAGTTCAGTCCCAAAAAAAAGTACTCTGCATTTTTATACGAAATTGCGAATAAAAACTGCTTTCGAAAATCAGAATTACAGAAAATACGAAAATTTAAACGAAATTAACAAGAAATCCGAGTTATAAATAAACAAAAATAATTGTAGAGGCTTATTTTACAACTGGTGGTTATAATTCACAGCGTTGAGCCATCTAATCTTATAATTCTTCCTCATAATCTCAGTGGCCCTTACTCATAATGAGAAGATTAAAAATTCCCCGTGTAATAATTACTTGAGCACTTAAACCAGATATCCTTTAAGGGCAACCCGAAATTGGTTTGTTGGTGGAGTTCTATTGATGGAGTCTTCATAAATTGAAAACGTCTGTTGATAAATCATTGATTGCATTTTCGTTAATTGCCACTTAGCTGCTGTGGTTTCAATTTACTCTGTACTTTTAGTTATATGTGAAAACTTAATAATTTAAGGGTCCAAAAAAAAGAATTTAAGACTTTGCAGTTGGTTGCTTAAATTAAAAAGAGATTTACTCGTCAGTTGCACGGCAAAAAATAAAAAATGTAGAGTTGCACGCGAGTGTCAAAAAATAAAATAAAAGTGAGACACAATTTTTGAAACTTAATTAATAACATTTTGCTAGCACACGAAATATCATACGCTTTAAATAAAGGTGTTATTTATCAAAAGATTTAAACTTTGTATTCATATCACACTAAAATGTAATTCGAGTATTAAATTTAATTCTACTTGAAAACGAATTCCATTTTTTTGCGATGTTTTAAAACATAATTTGTAGCTTGAATGTTGAAGAGAAACAAGAATTTTCAATTCCACATTGAATTCTCAATTTAATAACGAAGTACGTGTTATTCAAAAGATTTGAAATACTAGAGCCTTTCAAATAACGACGCTCTTGTTATCTTTATACACTGAAATGATGTTGTATTTTTCTGACATTATATTTGTATTAAAATTTCTATGATATCTCGCTGTCTTATACGGTTATAATACAGTAAGCGTATTATCATTATTTTAATACGTATGATGTAATCTTTAGTGTGTGTTTGATATGCGATAAATCTTAATCAAGTAAATTTGACCACTAAAGTACTTGAAAATGAAAGCATTTGATCGCCTCAATAATTTAATGACGCAACAATTTTGTTTAAAATTATTTAGGTATTGTTTCAAAACAGCTTAATCAACTAAAGTCACAAACTTGTATTCCAACTAAATTGATTGCTGTTAGTAAATAAAGGTGGTAAAATTGGGATTTGATTTACGTTTACAACAGAACAAGGTTCAGCTTGCAAGCGTACGATCATTCAAGCCGTGTCATGTATAGTGTTCCAAGTTTTGGATACTGTAAAATATTCTGAACGAGATTGCTGAATATACGGGCTTACCACTATCTCTTATTCTGCCTGAATTGCGATAGTGTAAGTGGGATGCCGTGCTACGACGGTCTACGCAGCTCTACACCGCTCTACGTCAGTCTACGCCGTAGCGTGCCGTCTCGTTTCTATAACTACAACAGTCTTATTTTGAAGGTTAGTGGTAGGCGCGCTCTATTGTGGTGAGTTTAAACCTGAAACTGTTGGTATGAAACGAAGTTTTAGGTGTTTTATTGTTAACGGTTTCTATACAGGATTTTGTATAGGGTTCGTGTATTGATACTAGGTCAGGTGTGCAGTTTCGGCTTAATTTGTTGGAAGTAATTGTGGGTTAAAGGTTAGCCCGTTGTGTTTTAGTGGGCAGTGTAGGGCAAAGAGTATGACGTTGAAACACTTCACTCAGTTTAGTAAAATGGTTTATTCTGTAAAAAGAAAAAATCATCACTCTTTATGTCACCTTATTACATTTATTTTCTTTTTTGGGCTCTTTGGAACCAACTATTCCTTTAAAACGTTGGGATTGTCGCCTTTTTAAGTCTAGAAAAATCTAGGAAACATACTTAGGAACCATTCAAAAATACTCGACACCTAATAAAAAATAATACCCGCATCCAAGTAATAATTAAATACTTCATCGTATGGAGTTTTGCATATGTAACCACTATCGCAAAAATATTCAAATTTTTCAATAAAGCCATTAAAAATCAACCACAAAAAGTCAAACTAATTTATAAAATTGCATTGATCACATTTTAAAACAACGTCCAAAGTCCCTCCGGTACCAAAAAGTTTGCGAACAAATCGCTGAGCTTTTGTTCCGGACCATGTCTGATAATGGAACCAATTTGTTAAATGACCAGCTCTATGGAATATATTCTGGCTATTTAAATACGAATGTTTTAAAAAGCTATTTCATTTGCAAATTGACAGAATTTTGGCAACGATAGTCTGGTTTAATAAGCCTATTTGTACGCCTAATATTTTCATACAATACTACCAACAACGACCGAATAATTCTAACTATTAAAGTCAGAAATATAAATAGCAATAAGCCCGTGAATGTTGTGTGCCGCCCCAACAAGTCGTAGCTATTACTTGAAACCAGCGGCACACATTAAAACAAAAAGTGTGAGTGCAAAGTTAATAGGGTGGATACTTACAGCCGCAATTTCGTGGTGCCTAAAATTTAAAGTGGTGTTAAATTTTACTCATTTTCCGCCTCCCAGAGACGTCCAACTAAAATTTGTTAAATGCCTAGTTGTGAACACATCAGGGCTTCCGAAAGTTTCAAACTAATTTGCCCTTCCATTTTCATCATGGCTTCGTTTTGTTGAGGCATTCGATCGTCATTTTAAAGGATTGAAATCAGCTCGCGTGGGTCGAAATCACGTTGGTTGCTTAAAAATAATATGAATATTCATAGCTGAATTTTGTGTTGTATTGTGGAAACTGGCCATTTAAAGTCATCGAGTATTGCGTTCAGTACTTTTTGTTTGATTTGTATTCAGCGTGTGTAAGTAATTATTGTGGAAGAGCGTTGATGCTCTACTTTTACCCATTTTACTTACTTTGACCTCGTTAGTGGGGTATGTTGCAAATACATAAATGTTACAGGAAATGAATAAGAGAAGCCAGTAGAGGCTCAACGAAATTTCTTCCATCTGGACTTAATGATAGTAGCATTACGCTTTGTCATTTATGTCAATATTTGTTTATTGCTGTACAAAAGATGTTCCTAAACCTTAGCTGAACTTGCTGCGTACTTAATGCTTGCTTAGTAATCTTATATTTCGAAATAATCAAGTTGCTATGAAGTTTGCTCATGAGGCGATAATGAGCATAAAGTGCAGGTAACATCAACCTAACAAATTTCCGTAACATATCGTTTACAGCACATTGGTGCTAGATGTTCCCATTTCACTGAAGGCGTTTCACTTGTACAAAGGATACACAGTACATTAATTCTGTTAATGAACTGCAGTGGGGCGTGCGCTGTTGTGGCGAGGAAACGCGAACATTACTGTGCCATCTCCTTCCGCCTTATTATCACTAATGATATAATTCACGCTTTTGTTGCTGAATAGAAAGGCTGTAAATAAATTGTGATTTATAGATCTGTGACTTGAATTTCTGTAATTAAATTTTAGGGACAAAACATCTTTCGCTTCCTGGGCAGATGTTTACCCAGCTGTGAACATTTATAGATCGGTATTATTATGGAACGAATTGTAATTTGTCAAGCACGTCAGTGCGCACTGTGATTCACGTGTCTGGTAAAATAATACACTATTCGTGGCCATTACTGTGCGCTAAAAACTGGTTCTTAAAAACCGATACTGAATATTCTATAAGCTGCAAAAAGAGAAGTAATCTGACTTTACTGAGCAAGTAAAAAATAAAGCGTATTTCGTCAGTATTTTGGTAAGCAATATCGACTACCATTTTTCCTCAAACCATGAGACAACAACACACAGAATGTGAACAATCAAACAAAGTATTTAATTCCACTCTGCATCGTATAAACTTAATTCAAACTTACAAAACACTTCTTAGATTTAATTTCCGCAAATTGCATTCAAGGCGGAAAACTATTTGAGCATTTCTCCACAACAGAACAAGATGTAGCTGTGATATGTTGTAGATTTAACTTATGTTGGGCATTAAAAGTGGAGCGGGTCATTCCCTAGGCGAGCAAAGTTGTGTGTCGTTTGTAAGTTTATACGGACCCCTAGGCTCCCGAAGGCGGCGCCATTGAAACTTGTTATGATATAAAATTGTTCTGTTTTATGCTCTTAGTGGTTTGAAAGCCCGAAATGGTGGGAGGACGATATTCTACTATTTTTAGTATGAGTGCTTCGTGCTTGGCATGCAGATTAAAATCTTGCATGTTTTGTAAAATGTTGGTTAGTGATGTACAAATAATTGGTTAATAATTAACGCCACTGATTTCTTTTTATGTTTGATAAAAGCTACGATTTCTTGCATCTTGACGGTAAAGTTTGATACCCCTTGCATGTTTGAACAGTAGCTACATAGATTGTATTCGGTATATCATGCATCCAAGGCGAATCATTTACCTACTCCTATACAAATATGCCACTGTCATTTGAAGCCTTTGATTTAATTGCTAAAATATTTATTCATATTATGCTGTCATGAAGTTCTTAATGGCTTAAACAGCCAGGAGAAGTATTATTTTTAAGTAGTTTCAAGTCCGTAATTACTGCCGTCTGTTCGAGGCAAGGTACGGTACATTTTAAACAATAAAAAAGGTATTTATAGGGTGTTTGTACTCTTGTAATGATATTAATACCGAAATTGCTACTAGAGATAATTTAATTTCGGTAGGTATAAAGGCCATAGGGTAACTTGCCAACGATATTAATAGTAACATCTAGTGTACATCGCACATAATTTGTTTTATTCTTGCGTTTTATAAATAAATAAATTTTGTATTATTTTGTGTAATTTCATTTCTTGTAAATACACTTTTTACTTATCTATAAAATAAATCGCGACAGAATTGGAACAAACTTGTTTTATTTCCAAGTAAATGAATAACTTATCATTTACTCAAAGGCAAGGTAAGAAACCAAAAAATGTTAAGAAGAACTTGGATTTTATTTTCAGAATTTACTTCTTATCACCTCAATCCGTTATCCTCCTGCCTATCAAGTTTCCTTATCAACACAAAGTAAGAGTTAATTAAAAGAGGTTTTTTTCCCAAATATGCAGGCCGACCTTTAAACTCGGCTCTTTTTGGTGAAAAGGAAACAATCTCGTACATTACTATCTTAGTAAATTCTCCGAAGGCAGCCAGAGGACCTACCACCATCGCTTCAAGTAATAATGTTGAAAATGTGGAAGCGTGATAGCGCTCTACACTTTGTATAGCGGTGTCTCTCTTCCACACGTGCGATAATACTTCTTTAAGCGGTGGTGGTAGACCCTCTGGGGTGGTTTAATACCTTAAATGGTTTTATGTTAAGCTTCCGTGACTTGGAAAACCTTGATAAGGAGGCCTTGTTCAATTAAGGATAGTTTCTTCCAGAAAGGCTCCTTGACTGATTAATGAAAAAAGAGTGTAGTCCGAAAATATTTTGGTACTGTCATTTGTTTGTCTCACCGAAACCCAGATCTAAAATACAAGTATATTTACTTTTTCTTTGTGTTGAATAAGAAATTAATAAACAAATGACGGTCACACTTTCTTACCTACCTGTATTTTATTTTTTATTTGAAAGCCCTCGAATTTTAAATAAAAAAAGTACATAAGAAAGTAGAGCACACCGTTTTAAATTTCGATACAATCGATTGTCAATGTACATTATATTCTCTTCCCTGTAATGGTGATGTGATGTTGTTTTTCCTTAAAGTGAGACATCCTTGAGGCTTTAATGGCACACCATTTACCAGTACACGATCAACCACTTCTTGTCGGTTTACCTTCAACACGCTTCTTAACTTAAGGAAAATTTAACCAGAAACATCTAAGCGAGTTTAAATTTTTTGAATGGCACTGTCGAAATTTCAAATGATTGGGAAAAGGAAAATCGTTTAAGTAAGTTGAAGAGGTTTGATTTTTTTACTGCTCCAAGATACAGTACGACTCGAGTGATTTTATATCACCTAATTTTTTACACTCCAGCTAGAAACCTAGCTGGAATTTATATCAATTACTTTAGGTGTACTGCACCCTGGAGTTTCACATGTACCTGGGAAAAAGGGCCTGAAAGATAGACGAACGGACAACAAAGTGATCTTATAAGGGTTACATTTTTTTCTATGAAGGTACATACGGTACCTTAAAAAACCTTATACAATACCTTATTTGTTGTTTATCTCAACTGTGTACAGTTTATGCGCTACAAACTTAATTCAACACAAACATGAAAATTAGTTTCAACTGATCGCGTTTACAACCAACAGCGAAATCCACCCAAAATTCTTACTAAAACAACATCGCATATAAGCATCAATAACAGTGCTGTTGGATTCCAGTCTGTGCATCTAACCACAGCCACAATCCCCGTTTATTTCCTAAAGTAATTTACTGCTTTTGTGCTGCTAAAGAGTAGTTCTCGTTCAAAATTGTAACTGTTAACGTCATAAATTAACAGCGTTGATTGCTTTGTAAGCTAGTACAAGTTCCGTTTTAAAGCGATGATTGGATTGCTAGAAGTATTAGTGTATTGTATTTAGTGGATTTTTATAACATTTCTCAGAAAAAAATGTATTACTTTTGAGACACGAAAATCCTTTATCTTCTTCGTCGTCATGTCATCTTGATAACTATTTTCTGATCGCATATTTTATTTATTTATGCATAACATAATAATTACAATATTCCACGAATGCCATTTAGTCTTAAACTAAGCAGGGCTTGTATTATGAGTACTAGACAACTGTTACATACTTATATACTTCCAAATACATATTATCGATAAATTACACCCAGACGCAGAACAAATGATCGTGCTCATCACACAAATATTTGTCCTGGATGGGAATCGGACCCACGACCTCCTGTATAACAGTCAGGGCCACTAACCAATAGACCAACAGGCCAGTCTGTCCATTTGTAAAATATCGAACTGTATTGTTACTTGTAAGAAAGATCTGTTAAAGCAGTACGTTCATATAAATAATCTTTTACAACTAAGTACTGCAAGTCCGATAAATGCGCTTGATTTGTCAAGACTTGGCAACGATAACTTTGCTTTTGAACTTCCAAACTACTTTTCATACATTATCTGGCCGGCAAGAAGTTGCAAAGACATTTTTATACTTAAAATATCTTCCCGGAGGCGAAGAAATTCCTCAGAGCATCCGGGAATAGTTTGTGCATTCCGCTGCTTGCGGCCGGCATATCATTGCAGTGAGCCACGCTGCAATAACTCTAGGCCAATGCACGCCCTACTTTCGTACACTTCCTTTATAAACGTAATTTGTTTCTTGAGATTATATATCAGGTCACTTAATCATGTGAATAAATGTCGTGTTATTACTTGATAAAGATTTTAGTCACAGATATGTGTTTTTAAGTTGTCATTTTACTTACTAACTTGTAAAGGAGGCAAAATGTGACGAGTTAAATGAAACTAGTAATTTTATTGACCATCTATTGGTTTTTGTTTTTTTGCTTTATTCTTAGAAATATAACAATTATTGAGCAAACATTTAAATGCTTTCAATACCGGACATGATATAAGCAATAACTTGTCTACGAGAGCTGAACTTCAGGTTAAGCATTCGATTGTATCAAAATATGAACCTTATGAAACAAGTGTAGGGTAAACGCAGGTATTAACGACCCCCTTAAGGCAATTTCAAAATCAAACGTATTTTTTTAGTATACTGGTTTGTCTGAAGATTAATATTTTAATTTTATATGTTAGTATTATGTATAAAAAAGAATATTTACTAAATCAAATACTTTTAAATATACGATTATCTAGTAAAAAATAATTTAGAATGTGACTTAGTCGAATGTTGCCATTACCGACCCATTTAAACGGCTGTGAAGCTATTAACGATTTTTATGCAGCTATTTCCGATCGTGTATGATAGGGGATTGATCCAGCTATGAAATTTATATTTAATAAACTAGTGATGATGATGATTACCGACCTTAATAAAAAAAAAAACGAAATAAAAAAGTAAACATTTATTCGTATTTTTTGAATACCGGTATTTTTAATAAAACAAATTAGTACCTCTTAATACCTATGAACTAAATGATTATAAACTTTTAAATTAATTAATATAATAGTAGTAATACATTTTATATATTTTAATTTAAGAATTTCAAACTCTAGGACATATCCTTATGATATCATCACAGTCATTGGTTATATTTCCCGTCCCGTTTGTCTCGTTATGTAGTTTTGGGAATATTATACCTTTTGGATGCCTCATATACACTTGCACCCCCATTAATTGCTTTAATTGATTCGGCGAGAAGTGTTTCACTAGGTATATACTTTTTGGCGCTTTTGTTGCTCCACATTTTTGGAAAAAGATATAATTGTATGTTACATATTCCTTTATTCAAGAAGTTGGATTAATTAATAGGTTTACCATTATTTCATAAAAGTAGATGACAAACTAAATAATCTATAAACGATCGGTATTAGCGTCTTATAGTTGGTATTGCCGACCCTCATGGGTCGGTAATAAAGTATGTAAGTATAAACATAAATTGTATTACCGACTCATAAAAAAATGGTTATTTTTAATGATTTGACCTTCAGACTATAAAATAGATTATAATAGATTAATGTCACAAAAAATACGAACAAATGCACAGTTTTTATACACAAAAACAATGATCTATTAAATGTAACTATTCAACATCGATTCTCGTAAAATATCTTAACTTTTGTTAAATTGACAACGCTAAAAGGTGAAAACTAGACCAAAAAGTTTAGTCGTTAATAGATTTTTATAAAGACTGATATCTTAGATTTAAACTAGTTCATAAAAATCCTTGTGTTAATGTGATATAATAACATAAAATAAAATAAATGAAAAGTAACGTTGCTGCCATTACCGACTCATGGGTCGTTGATAGCTGCCACGACTAAAATTGATGAAGCTAACACCGTCCCATTTGAATTTAAAGTTTTATAGTTTTAAATTACTTTTTATTAATAAAAGGTCGTAAGAAATCAAGAGTTGACACTTAAATGAATACAATTAGTAATATAAGATAAAGTATATACGTCATTTGTTTGTATAAAGGTCTTACATAGAAAAGACACGTACTTACTTGAAGGAACAAGGGACAGTACGACAAGACCTGCGCCCACAGTAACTGACGTATTTTATCCCTTTTTTGCATAGCCACTTACACTAAAGTAAAAGTATACGATGCTCAAGGAATACACGCGTGGGTGACTTTGCCTACATATAGCAAAAATAGTTCTGGTTACGTTAAAATTTCGAATTACTTTTTAGGTCGGTAATACCTGCCGATTTTCGATGGGTCGTTAATAGCTGCGTTTACCCTACATGTAATTAGATCTGAACCCACGCAAGCGATATTAAAAGCAAATAATTTGTACTTGACGATGAGATTTCAATATCTCAATCAAGTCAAGCAGGTATTACATCTTTGATGAATATTAGTATTGATATTACTAACTCGAAATATTCAGGAATGTCTGGTTAATTTCAATCCGTTTCAAGTTATTAATATTTGCTTAATAAAGCAATACCTGAGGCCCGGGTTACCTAGAACTTAATTTAATTTATTAAGCGATCTGTGAACATAAGATCTAATTTAAATTTATAGATATTAATTTTGTTGTTTTAGGTGAATGACCGAAATATTATCTTTTAGTGCTCGTTGATTAGTTGTTTTCCAAGAATCTTTGATCGGTTCTTAATAACTATGTATTATCTTAAATAGTATTAAGAGAAAATTCTCTGTAGGTTTATTCCAGTATTTTAATTAAAATTACTAAAAATACTTCTTCTATTAATTGGACGTGGAAGCTATTTGCTATTTTCATATTTCTCATGGTTACATATTTCATACTATTACCAGGTAACGATTTACTTATACAAGTCATCAGTCAGAATTTAATAACCCTTGCTGAAAATGTAATGATTTACTATAACTATCTTACTGTAGTTATAGTGAGGCAGTTCAAACAATCTTTTATGTCAAATTGTGTTTGTTTGTGTATTTTCCATTTTTGACAACACCCATCTTACAAAAAACTAAACATCAACTTATTATTAAACCAATCTACCCACTACCTACTACGTATAATACTCGTGCTGAATCCAAAAACAAGTCTCAAATCGAATAACGACGAACATTTACTAAGACATTCCGGTCACAAATATATGGCAATTAGGTACGTCCACTCGAATGGCTATAGTTAACTCGGTCCGTTTATCACGAACATTATATTGAGAGCTAATAAATTATATCAATGTAATTATGAATGCTATACAGTGTGTATCTTGTAGGCGTATTATGATGTCGAGTTGTATTGACATTTCAATTATGTTGATGTTTGATTTATAGATTGATATTAGAAATAGTTCTGTTGTGTATTGTAGAGGACTGGTTCGAGATGATGTGGGGTAGACAAACGTGCAATGGAAATTTTAGGGCGTTCTTTGGAAATTATTGGCCAGAAAAAATGTAGTTGTGTTTCTTTTGTTATGTGAGTGGACAAATCTGCTATGTCCATTTTTCCTCCCAGTCGTCAAATGTCGAGTTCTGCAACATTGTCTTATTAGTGTTAGAACCTTTGTGCATATGCTCTAACTCGACACTTTGACTTTAACAACGCCTGTCTATGAGTCTCTGTGACTTTATGCAAAGCTATTCGCTTGTAAAGAAAACTCGCACATCAGAGGCCAAATGTGTAGCTTTGTGTTTAAAAGTCCTTATAGTTTTGGTCATTCATCATCAGCCCTGAATAACCCACTCCTGGGCATAGGCCTCCCTTTGTTTAGGCCACTCACCTCTGTCACTTGCTCTTTGCGTCTTGTTTTCAGTTATTCATTTAAATCAAAAGCGTATTTTGATGTTAGTATTTGTTATTGCGTAATAATCAATACCTGTGCTTTCTACTGTAAAATTTGATGGCAACAGTAATCTGCAGCGAACCAATATCTAATATGCAACAACCGCATGTTAACTTTAGATGCTAATAATTTGATATAATTTCAATTAAAACTGAGGTCAACCAGAGAACGTTATACAATCGTGGTCACAATGTTAGCTTGTCTATCTGTTATCCTGTTCCCGAAAGCGTTAGTCGAGGTGACCGGGAAAGTTGGGTACTTCGATGAAAAATGGCGCCGACTAAAATACTCGAGTTTTCACTGCCCGCTATCATTGAATATCTTTGAAATTTGTCGGAGTTTCAAGCAGCGCGACTTTTTATTACATCGCTAACTGCTCTTGGGATGATTTTAATTATGTTCCTTTTCATGTAGAGATCTGATGAAAATGTAATAAATACAGTGATGAAGAGGAGAAGATGAAGGTGCTTAGCTTAAGTATCGTTTATTATACTTATTAGTATGGTTATTATTTCATACGTCAAAATGCCCACACACTTATAAGTAAATAAATAAATTTCACGACTGTCACATAACGCCCTCTAGTCTCAATATACGGGATAAATTATATAGAGCTTCACCAAATCAATATGAAGGCCATGTATTAGTAGAAAGCCCCCTTTCTTGAATCAGACAATTGTGTAACATCTGAAACTTTATGACAGGTATAAAACATTCCCTGTAAGTTACTCGTACGTCAAAACAGACGTACTTCATCCCAGCATAAGTAAAACAAATGAATATACAAAATCCAGGGAGCTAGGCGCGACTTGCTAATCATTTGACTAACGAAACGTGTGAGGCAGTATTAATAGGACTTAAGTACTATTTACGTAAAATGATCTCTCTCAGAGTATAAATAAAGTATAGAATCGTAAAAATAACTTTTTGAAAAATATGTGCGCATTATACACGTACATTATTTATTTTAATATAAGCAATTGCGCATTAATGGCATCCTATATCTACTTTGAAGTACGTGCATATGTTTGGCTGAGGTTATTCAATTAGTCGACATTGTTGCATGTGTGATGCAAGCTCGGCTTCGTAGAGCTCGCAAGAAACATCTATCCAAACTTGCATATTATATAACACTTCAAGTTTATACTTGTCACATTCATACTCGAAACTTGCAAGACTGCTCAGACGGTGAATGCCTTAATTTAGGGTGCTAAATAACCCCGCGTTCGAGTGACGAGCTTTTCACTAACTCGCTCCAGCTAAGAGCAGTCTTTAGTTAATTAACTTATGTTGGGAAATAAACTACGGAATAAAATAAGCTGTAAATAAGTATGGAGTTTTTGGTAAGAGTATTTAATAATTTTCATTCTTTTTCTATCAATGTTAGGGTCAATCCAGTCTTATAAATTGCTATGCATTGCTACGGACCGATCAAACGCGGGGGACTTTACACGACGAATCAGGTTTAGTCAGCAAGAACACAGAACACTACTCATGTCCATGAGCATTCCTCCGATTAATAAGGGTTTTTTTAGTCTAACCGGATTCAGATGAGTACCAGTGATTTACAAGAAGCTACTGCCTAAAGGTGCTCGTGAGCCGTTCGCGAGCTGCACACGTGCAGCCACGGCAATGGTTTGGTACACCTTTGGTAAGCGGCGGATGAACAAAAATCACACGCGCAGCTCGCAAGCTGCACATTTGCGGCACATTCGCCAGATGTGGACGCACCCTAACAGACCTCCTCAACACAGTTACACAGGTAACACGATACCCCTTAGTGACACTGGTTGTCCGACTTCCTCGGTTTGATAACCTTTGACCACTATCAAACATTAAAAAAAAACAAAATACAGTCGAGACTCAACGTGCCTTTTGATAAGCAGAGGAACAACTCGATATGATACCATACCCATGGACTTTAGTAGAAATATTTTAATGTCATGTCTAAAACAGAAACTCTATTTAAAGTTAGCTAAGTTGCGACCACGAGATTAAGTTACTAACATGCTAACAGTTTTGTAGTTTTGAAAAAAAAAATACTGCAACATATCTATTATTATTACAATCAAAATTTTACATGAATAAAATATAAATACTTACTTCAATAAAAAGAAGTGCAAAGAATATTTGAAAGTGTTGTCAACAATGAAAGCTGCATGCCACTTCACCGTATTATTTCTGTATGACAAAGGACACAACTCTTGCAGAATGTACTTTATACCTTACATATATTTAAAATTTAATGTTACATTATTTACTACAAAGTCTTGGAAGAAACTAATCTTTTGGATTTGCAATTTTAACATGAACTCTGTTTATTTAACAGTTTATTATGAAAATATCGTTTCATATTTGGCACTGGTACTAAAAGAATAGAATAAATTTATTGGTTATAACATATACATAAGACTGTAAGCGCTATGTTATACGTGATGTATTGAATCATCTAGCTTAGACTATAGTACATACATACATACATATACCTACGTCACGCCTCTTTCTCTTGGGGGTAGGCAGAGATCACATCTTTCCATTTCCTGGCATACCACTTTAGCTTCATCCACACTCATCAATCGCTTCATACACGCCCGTCGGTTTAGGGCACTCCTGACCTGACCCTTTTTTAGACTATAGTAACAGTTTGAAAATTTAATAGCGCATAGTGCTAACCCCCTAGCCAAATGATATCTATAATAGTAAACAAATGTATAGGGATGACAGATCTACGTTACGTCATTTATCGAAAATGAAATGTCATTTCTTCACATTTGAACGTTTTTTATTGACGTAAACAATTGTAGAAATGTTACTTGGCTAAAAGACTGGAAAAAGAGAGCTTTTTAGTAAAAAAACTGGAACAAAATTTAATGAACTAATATTATTTCGTGAGTAGAATGCAAGTTACTTTTAATCCCAAACTTCGAGTCCGTACAAAATATAAACACGCGTATAGTTACTTTTCGGAATAGGAATCGTGGGTTTAATTATAATCATTCGGGCCTTATGGTGTCATTAGCCAACTGAAGCTGAACAAAGGTACAACAAATGCGCACAACCCTTTGGGACTTTCGCTGAACATATTTAAAATTACTGTAAATTAAATAATTTGGAATATTTCACTAGAGGATACCTGTACTCTACTATACCTATAAAACGCGTTTATTCAAAGCCTGTTCATATTTTAAACTAGTTTTTGCCCGCAACTTCACACACCTGGATGTCGGTTATAGGTGACGCTGCTTTCAGATGCAGTCATTCAAGCAACCCTACTGGAATAGAAATAAACAATATTAAAGTTTTTTAGAGTTTTTTAAATAGTTTATAACCTGCTATACAAACTAATGATAAATCATTGTTCTTTGGCAAACAAACATAAAAAAATACTACATAAAAGAATGGTATGCCAGGATCGTAGCAAATGGAAAGATGTGATCTCCGCCTACCCCCAAGGGAAAGAGGCGTGACGTTTATGTATGAATGTATGTACATAAAAGAAAAAGATTAATTTCTATGGACATGAACGATAGTAATGCAATATAACCGGTCATTGTTTAAACACGTAGAACAATCTAATCGATAGTGAATCGAAATTCGTTCAACAATTTAACTTTGATTTCCTTACAGAATGCAACACTGCGTCGGTTGAAGATGTTTCTTATACAAACCAGTTTAATTAATTGCTTTTCCGTTCCAGAGATCCAAGTTAGTTCAAACTGATTTTATTGTACACTCGATATCAGATAAACGTACTGGACTAAATTGATTATTGTGATTTAATCCTGATTTGTAATCTCTTCATCTTTCTGTTTTATAACTTCATTTGTTATTTTTCTATATTTTTTTTTTCATACTAACAAAAGTTACGGAGGTTTCATAGACCTTCAATTCACATGCACAGGGACACCCAGACTCAGAACATGCATTTGTGGAATGCACAAATTCTCGTCCTACGCAAGGATAGAACCGGCGGCACGATGCGCACAGTGGTAATTGGCGTGGTGATATATACCTGCTATCCGTGCAGTTGTTTGCAGACATAGATTTATTTTTTAATAAATTTCGTGTCTATCACAGGATATACCTAAGAATAGATTCCCGGTGAAAGGTGGTTTAACGATATATCTTGTTGAGAATATTAATTGATAACTGATATATCGATAAGTCGGATCTGACCATGTTATGGGAGAACAGAAATGATCGTCCAATGTAGGTGCAGCAATTAATTAATTTATTGTTCTTAATATGTTCATTTCGTATTAACATATTTCAAATGATTTATTTATATCGTTATAAGATAATTGCTATGATATTTTAAATGCTGTGTACACCTGTAATTGGCATGTACATTGGTACCTTACTTTAGACATGATGATTTGATATGTAAATATATTGTGTGATGGATGTGCTGTAGTTGTACCTTTAAATAATAAATAAACAACCCACTAATTTGTTGTATTGTTGACAAAAATTATCTTAAACATCTCAGAATTATATATCACAGAATTTTGATTGGAGCTTCAAGAAATACTTCCAAGAATTATTATTAATTGGAGGTGTTTGAAGCTCCGACAGTCTACGTCATACTTCTATTTTTATAAAAATCGTGTGAACTTTATTTTACCTAAACATTGAACAATTTGTAAAGGTTATTTAAAAATAGCTATGGAAATTCAATTAGGAATTCTGCTAACTAATTACTGAAGGCTTACTACCAAATATTTAAATAATGTTATTGAAGTTGTGAGAGAGAGATGCCGCTTTACACCGCGTATATCGCTGTCTCGCTTCCACATCTACATTAATACATCTTTAAAACCTGAAGGTAGATCTCTGATATATTATCGAAATACACTTGTGAACTACGGTTAGGTCATTAATTTGTTAAATAAATTGAAATTATTATAAGATAAGGATTTGTTAAGACGCGTTCCTTAAGTTTCGATATACTTTAAGTGTGTTCTCCAAAAATTATTCACCTGGAATATAAATAAAATTTGAAGTATGTACATAACAATATTTTATATTTTATTAACGTTATGTTTCTTAATGAAGTTCTACCAAATAAGAAGCGGTACTAAAAACGATGTTTTAAAATAAACTATACAACAGTTCATGAATTGTTCGAAATAAAGTTACTTAATCAAGCATCTCATCAGAAAAGTGATGATTTTCAATACATGACGGCGAAGAAAAGTAGAATATATTCTAATATCCCAAAAACACAACTTTTAAGTTTTCGTCACACACGCAAAGAGGTTTGCTGTAACGTCTACCTACTACTTCCTAACAAACTTAAAAAAAAAACAACAGAAGCAAATATGTCATCCAATTTAACAAATAGGATCCATCACTGTTTATATTAATAGTGGCTAGTGATAAAAGCCTACCACCACCTCTAAGACAAAGACCGTTGCAGTTGCGGAAAAGAGATAGCGCAGTACACAGCGTAGTCTCTCTCGCTTCCACATCTGCATCGGTCTTACTGTGTCGCAACTGAGGGCCTACAAATGCTTAACATTTGTAGGCCCTCAGTTGCGACACAGTATAAATACATACAGTAGTTTAACTCGGCATTTCTAAAAAATGTATACCTTCGGCCGCGCGATACGTAACAGCGATAGGGCTGCCAATCTACAGCCTTTTGATTATATAAACAACACGAATCCGTTACTCACTGCGCCACCCTTGCGACTTATCATGCCATGTCGTGTGTTTTGCCCGTTTGTGTAAAGAATTCGTACTGTATACATAATTACACTGTGGTAGCGATAATACAATGCCGAGGGGTCGATGGGCCGTCCGTCAACACGTTTACACTTGACACGAGTTCCACATTCAAACGATGGTTTATTCATGGCCCCGTGAACCTCTTAAGCGAGTAAGTGCTAAGCCGCTATGGATTGTTCGCTTTAAGCCTATATTATATTCATCAATATTTTGTTTACGTTTTTTCGTGGAAGGAATTTATTTTTTTTATTCCACGGCCTCATTTATAAGCTTCAAAGAGTGCTTGTGAGAAGAGCGATAATATTAATTATTTTTTTCATGGAATTGAGACTCTGGAAATACACTTACTTCATTTTCCGTTTTTTTCCATCACATTTCTTTCGCCTATATTTCTATATCATCACTATGGTATACCACAAATATGAAGACACGTTATATGAATACGTAGCACAAGTCCTGTCTATTACTATTCAGGACTCGCCTTCCCAATTTTCATTTAGTTAGGTACATTATGCCGTACTGAGCAGTATTTGACAATTAGTAAAATTACGTTCAGTTCTTGGAATCCTGAAATTAATAAATCATGATAGAATATATCTAATAATATTCGTTGAAGTTCCAAGACCTCTTATGAGATCTTAAAATAAAATTACTGCCATCGCTAAAGTGAGATGCTGCTAGTCGCTTTGTAATGTGACGTCTTGCTTCTACAATGGCTATTGTTTTGTTTATAGAGGTCTTAGTAAAGGAGGCACTTTAAATTACTAGAAAGTAGTTTATGTCGTGATCACGTCGTGTCTATTTAATAATTTTGTAGATCCTGAGTTGGGGCGTGTTTGTGTATGTGAATCAAGTGTCTTTGAATCCTTCTCCGAGATACAAGGAATAAATTCATTAGTCTGGGCGACGTTCAAAAAATATATACAAAATGATGAAGCAGTCTTATCAATCGAAACACAATAAGCTGCTCCAGTAATTTGTGGTTGATTTATCTTAAGGTAAGAAATATTCGACCTTGCCAGTAATAATAATTCACAAATCAATCTCAAAACGAGCTATCAATAAAATCTGCCACTGATACCGATGTATCAAAAGTTTTTAAAAAGCCTTTCAATCCAGTCAGGATTAGTCCGATCGCGAACGAGCGCTTCACGCGACAGATTTGTAAAACACGAACACGGATTGAGTGTTAAAGCGATGCCGTCCTATACATTAATTGGATACAACTAACTTGTATGTTTGTTTTTCATCTTTTATTTTAGGGACTTTTGTTGTCCCCATGATTGTTGACAACATGTTAGCCCCGATCTTTTTGTTTCTATGGACTGCATGTCTCCGTTTGACTGCAGCAAATTCTAATGCAACTTGCGAGCTGTAAGCTCATTTCAATTCCCTGAGCATAATGTTAGTTTCTGGTCGTAAATCGTCCTAGTGGTAATTACTCGGCCTCCATAAAGCTTCCCATTGCCGGCCAGATTCAATTGTCCAGTTGAGTGAATGCCGGCTTTTTAGGGCTTCCTAACTGCTCGGAATCCCTATCAATATGCGAAGTACAATGTACTGTTGGAAATTACGAATTAATTTAGAAGGGTTACTTTTACTTCTTTGGTCGATGGACTAATTTATTGTTATGAGTACTAACTTTTGGGTACATACATGGACCTATATTAAAATTATTTCAGATTCTGTAGATTCTCATTTGACTGGTCTGTTGATCTAGTGGTTAGTGGACCTGACTGCTATACCAGAGGTCGTGGGTTCGATTCCCACCCAGTACAAATGTTTGTGTGATGAGCATGGCCATTTGTTCCGTGTCTGGGTGTAATATTTGTTATTTTGCTCAGTTTCTAGTTTGTGTTAAAAATACTTTTTATAATGCATTCAATTAATAAAATAATGTAACAAATTCTCGTTCTAAGCGTATAACGTTACTGCTCAAAATGGCGTTAGATATGAAAATTTTAAACAACTGAGCATCAAGCCTCTTCGGTGTGATAATTAGGGACTGCATGTTTAATATTGTACAGACTGTCTAGGCAGGCTTTACGATGAATATTATAGCAAGTTCATTCCAGTTTACCTAGAGAGTAACGTTAAGGTGATATACGCGCTAACAGTAAACCCTTATGTGAACTTACTGCGACCTTCAGACAACTTTTTTGAGCCTGTCGAAGAAATATGAATGACGTCTTTCTTACAAATCTTAAAATTTGTTTTAGATCTCAGAATATGCGAGTTAAACATTACTTGTTTATATTTGGAAGACTCGTCTCTATGACTGATTGAAGCAGTTCCTTTAAGAACTCAACCTATAAAAAATGATGTTTAGGCTAACCTTAAAAAAACCTTCGCAGCTGATCAACGGGAGTACTCATACGGAAGGACTCACATTGTTTACCGAGATGCACTTTCTTAAAGATCATTGCATGCTTTCTTAAAGAAATGCATACCCAGAAGTAGTAGATAATTCAATAAAAAAAATAATCCCTTTCTGAAACGCTTCATAGAGACCCTATACGTCAATGAATGAACTTAGCGTTTTCTCTATAACCTACAGATTTATGATCACAAGTTAGATGTTCCGTAAATGCGTGTTGTGTGTCCGATAGACGGAGGCCCGTCCCAACCCTCCTGTGGTCGTCGAACACAGAAATCAAATTAGCCGAATCCCTTTGACGAACTTCAAGTTTGTTCAGTTACTGTGAAATTATTAACTAGCTAACTAGGTGATGCTAAAACTAGATGTACAGACGTACAGACGTTTACTTAGGTGCAAAACCGTTGTGTTTTTAGGCTTATGAATACATTTACTTAGATCAACATTCGGGGTTAGTTTAGCTTATGATTAAAGATGTTTGTCTGGAGATGTTACAAGGGGTCCAGTGTATACGTTATTGATTATTATAGGGCTTCTTGAGACGACTGTAGTTGAATGCGTAGTAGGTACTTCTTATAGTTAAATGTTTAAACTTTTTTCGTTACCTTTTGAATAATTGATTTCTGTGTGTGTTTAATATATTATCTATCTGTACTTAAAATAATTTACGAATGGGTTAATGAATATAGGGCATTACTATGTTCAATAAGTAACTCCAAATCTTTGTATTGTTTGTTTCTTTAAGTAAAGTATGTCTGTAAAATTAACAACAGTGACCCGTCACGGCCCGCCGCGTTTGGTAGCCATCCAGCAAACTTTTAAATTATACGTTTTGTACATTAATTAAGCTGTCGACTGCAACTTGTACACTAATGAATTAATTTCAGCTACTTATTCCCTATTTTGTTTATCGCAACTTTTAATTATTAATTAGCGTTATCCATTGTTTATTCACATTAATTTTATTACATGACAGCGCGAATAATTCTTTGATTAATTAAAATCTCTTTTGAGACTTTCTTAATTCATTTACCTTGCTTAATTTTAATCTAAATCCTCGGTCTTATTGATAAAAACACGGTTCGTTTACAATATTAATATAACGGGGTTAAAATAAATACTAGTAGAATTTTGTCCTGCCATTTTGTAATCTGGTGTGTATCGAAAGAGTTTTGTGCTGTACGTAATATGTGTGATGTATTTGTAAGGCATTTAAATACAGTCACCAGCAATTGTGTAGCTAGATCTAGAGTTTGGCTACACAAACATTGGTGATAGTGATTCTGTTAGTGAGGAAATAAATCGGATACCAATATGAAGTGAGTAAAGCCACCTAAATCCTTGAAAAAAAAATATGTTTCATCGATAAAAAAACTGATTCTCTTCCAAATAATGAAAATCCATCTAAAGGATAACATATCAAAGATTATATTTCGTTGTACCATTTTTAAATACAAAAAATAATCATACAAGAAATTTCAATATTTTCTCTGCCGTAAATTGTGTCTATTCAATGCTAAATTGATTACGTTTGAAGGCTTGGCCTGAATGTATCACGTAGGTGTATACGAAATAGACGACAAGTAATTGTGGAGATAGGACAACTGACTGTCCCACTATACGCTGCCAAATCGAGGCTATTTCAAATACCGGTGAATTGTGTTACACCAGTTTGCAATTCTATCGAAGCTTCTAGACTTAATTAATTATTTATGTATCTACGTAGTAACAGTCGAATTAAGCAAAACTAATTTAACTTGAATTGAAATTGAAATTTAAAATTGGAGTACCTTGGTAGGCTAAAAATGTAGTGACGGATTCGTACAGTCAATTGCAGATTCGAATCTAAGGAAGGAATAGGTTTTTTTTACTGAAATTAACTAAATAACCTTTTAGATGATTATAGATTTTTGCTTCTTCATTCATGCATAGGAAGACTCTTTCTTTCGTCTTTGTTTAAGAGTGCGACATTGATAAAATATTACTGTACAAAAGGAATAATAGCATTAATTTCAATAAATATCATAATAATATGTTTATCACGTCGGTAACCTTTTTTCAGGTTTCATGTAATCTTTAAGATATTCATCATCACTATTAATTTACCCGCTTAGCTCTTATCGGTGCAGCTCCCTCCATCTCCAATTACTTCGTGCCAACTCTGGGACTTGAATATAAAAAAAAAAAAATTAACAACATCATCATTTAAGATCATCAACTATTCTATTTCAGAAAACAAAATACTGCTGATGGAGCCTAAAAATAAATCCCATTTATAATTCGTAATTTTAAGTTCTCGAAAGGTCCATTTAGGCACTATCCCTAGTATTGTCGTACAATCGCGTAGGAGTGTATCTCAGCGGGTCCATTGTGTGAGAGCCTGCGGTTCACCGTCTGCAAAGTATGTTGACCTTTGAATTCCGATTCAATTTACAATGAATAGATAGTGGACGTGAAGAAAAACTATTTAAGTTCTGTAGACTTGCTTGCTGGGCTAGACAATCCTAGATCGTATGAATGAAGTTGCGAATAGGAATCTTTGGATGAATGAGTATTACATGTGTTGGCTTGTCAGTTGAATACATTTAGGTTATTTGATCAGCGTTAGTGATCGGATAAATGTAAACTAGCTATGAATTCTGATTTATTTCGTCCTGTTGTCGAATTAACTGAACCACTATCATTGGTTTTACAAGTCTTACTACAAATGACGTCATTTAACGAGACATTCGACAAACATTTGCCAATGAAGAAGCGGTGAATGGTGGGCGATGGGGTGCTGTTTATTAAGTATAATTTTGACTGTAGCCTACTTTGAACAAACGAATTTTATTTTGATTTTTGACATCTCTTTTCTTCATCGTCAACGAAATTTCAAGCCACAGTCAACGGTCTACTTTTTAATATAAGGGACATATTAATATTAATTTTGTCAAAATATATCTATTAAAATTCAAATCGACTTACCTACAGTAATTTTCTTCTTTCTGTAAATTTCGTAGAATTTATTGTACACACTGAGTGTTTTATTTACTTTACTTGGAAGTCTAACTTATATTACATTTCCTACGTAATGGTTTTCGTGGTATTGCGGAAATTTGGGTGAACAGGAATTATAATTTTGTTAGAATTTGTACCTACTAAAATGGAAATAACTTTCTTGTACGAGCTTAATATAGTCGTTTATATGGGATTTTATATATATTTTGGATTTACCCATTCGAGAGGAAGTTCAAAAACTACTTACGAAAATACGATTCTTGACACAGAAATTTTAATAATTTAGGAAACCATTAGAAAAAGTATAATTTTAACACTCAAAAGCTATTAAAAATGCACCGGTGGTTGAGAGCTTTAATTAACTGTTAGTATTTAAATCAGAAAACATTATGATTTAGTGTTAGTCAGCTTTTTTCTAACCTAATCCTTATCGTCATAGAAATAGAGTTCAAAATCCGACACCAACCAATAAAATCACAATGTACCAAACAATCTATTGTTTTCGGTTTCTTACTTAAGTAAACAATGTCTCCGCTCGTAATTTACAAAGCACTTACAGTTATTATGTCCAGTCTGGCACGCTCAACAAGCAATAAAGCGATATCTATAAAATAAGATATATAGGAGTACGTGCTAATTGCTATTACGCAGTGACCCGAACAAGAGTGTCCGGCTTGTGAACCGTTATAAAACAACTATTAAATACCAATCAAGTTATGTACAAGTTAATTTGTGACGACAATTTATGGGGTTCCTCTATTTTGAAGTAAGAGTAGATTCTTTGAAATCTAGAGCTGATGATCTAATCTTGTTCAACGTCTAATATTATTTAGTTACACAAAAGCTTCGTCTTGAAATCCATTGCGTAGTTTTAAAGATATACATATAAGGACATACATACATACAAAAAGGAGCTATTTTTTGTGTATGGACAATTGCATTGGGAATAACGTATTTTCAGTGGTTACGAAGAGTGAAACAAACCAGATACAACCTCTTTTTGAACATTTTCCCATCTTCTAACAAAGATAAAGGTTCATAAAGAAAAATAATATTAGTAAGTAAGTGTTTTTAAAAAATTGCCACGCATGTTTCAAAAAGGAGGTTTTAAACTGATGGACTACATTCACCCTTAAATAATACAGATAATCTCTGAAACCTAACTCCCAAGTTATGCCATTAGGCACAGAAAGCGTTCCTCGTATTCAATATTAATTTAATTGAATATAATCTGTACTACGCTCGACGCAACGTGTGAAGCGAACTAATCAAAAGTCTTCCGTCGCATCACGAATCTAATATATTCCAACTGTGATTAGTGAATCGTGTACGGGAGTTTGTACCTAAATACTTTTGTGTTTGGAATTAATTAATGCTTCTGTAGATTCATATGGTGTCATTGCATTGAAACAAATGACAAAAGTGGATGGACGATGGGAGACGATAAATATGAAAAAAAGGAGTTGAATGCTGAGATGACGTTTATCGAACAATGTTGAGGTGTGTCTTAATGCAAGTAACGGTGATACCGCGCGAACATTAATCGAAAAAAGATCAAAGAATAAAGACTAAAACAAGAAAAAACTTGTGATTAACAACATGAATACATTTATATACGGGGTTTTTTGTCCGAGGAGTTTATAATTTTAATATAGGTATTCATTTGATAATCTTGTACACGACACTTCACGGTAATCACATTAATACAAAGTCAACTTGTATTCCAAGCCAATAAACTACGGTACGTATGGAATCAAGTTGTTGTTAAGTTACCTGTACATGGGAACGATTCGAGCAGAACGCGTTCCCGACCAACTTGCTACTGAGAGCAAACTACTCGAGGCGAACTGTAAATTAAGATTAGAACTAACCGGCTGCACTGGTAAACTTTTACGAAAATATTTGTCGTCTCTGATCGTGGAATTTAGAGGGTGATGGAAATGGCGTTGTACTGACGTACTGATAGAACTACTGTATAACCTACGTTTCATAAGGCTGAGAGATTTAAAACGAGTATATTTGATAACTAACCCTAACATAATTCTAACCTTATGACGTCGTTCTTACGTGATATAAATTAAACTGTTCCAAAAGTGTGGGTTGAGTCAGTTTTCGAGTTTTGAGTTTGAAAAACGAGGTGTAGTTTTAAATAATTATTATTTGAGAGCATGACGCCAATCAAAAAGCGATCAAACTCAAGTTGATCGTTACCTCATAATAATGCAAAGCGCACATAGGCAAATGCCATTTCCTTCTTTTCTAAGCTACATGCCCCCAAAGCCTGCACTCCAACAAATGTACATACTTCGTTGAGTTCAGTGTGCCAACTTGTAACATTTGTTCGAAACTTTCTGTCATGTACCAACTTTATTATTAATTGTTGGGGATTGTGTATATTAGTAATGATTTACGGATGGATAACAATACGAAATGATGATCCGTATTCTCCGTAATTTATTTCCTGTTACGGCTTATATTTTTTTTCCTGTTGCCTTGTGTTATAGTATGAGAGATAATTATGCGTGGATAATACTAATGACTATATTTGGGACACCGTATTCATTCTCTTTTTACCCTATCTTTCCATCTGCACATTGTTTATTGCGAGAATGCGGGCAATAAAGCTATCTGCAATTTACGATCTCAATCATAAATAAAATTTAGAATTTTAATGCACCGGTAAATTATTTTAAAATATCACCACCATAAAAGTAGAAAATGAAACATTAAGAGTACGTTACGCTAAAGGCTCTATTAAAAGTGCCGCAAAATAAGACTGCAAACGAGGCGGTATTTCTTATGAAGAAGATTGCCTTGCTATACCATAAAGTATATTTATCGATGCTGAAAATGACCGTGAGGATACTAGACTGAATAAAGGGTGTGAAAAAGGCGAAGGACTGAAAAAAGTTTTTGTTAAAATGATTTTGTATCAGCGGTGCTTAAGTTTTCATAGAAGATAAGTAACGATTACTAGCATTAGATTTCATAATAATATGTGTACTTAAGTTTGTAAATGAAAAATAATATAATGAAACTCAGATATTTACAAATAAATTCTACGTAAAAAATATTTGTATAAATAATACTGCAACGTATCTCAGCAATTCGAACAAAAACTCAAAAGTACCTATTATCCAAATTGTATTTCATTGTTTATAAAATTCATCACAAAGGGAATTGGCAGGCTCGAAACTTTGTCACATTCCAAATATTTTTATTCAATGAAAGGCAAAGTTGCAGTTTGCATAACGCCATACATATGCATGAGGTGACGGCCATGGCGCGGCAGGCGAATGTAAATTCAATAGACGATGTGCCTCACGAAAATAACACAGCGGAAAACAGAGTTGTGACAAATCCGTTTTATATTAAACAACTGAGTTTCAACGTTATCGACACAGTAACTACTTAAGCAGATCGCTTTAAAGCGATTTAACGTTCATTATACAAGGACTTACAAAGAGTTCTGACTTTATTACGATATCTTTCAATGGAAAACTGCAAAAAATATTCGTACAGGCTAAATAATATCTGACTGGGAAATAAGTCGAAATTCTCGTTGCAAATACTCAATACTCATTTTTAATTGCATTTAATAAGCCACAGAGATGTTAAAAAAATAAGCAAATAAAATTAATATCGACTCTGTCGGGCACGCAAACTTAAGGAAAGTAAAAAGTAGAAAATTGCAATAGAATAAAAAAAAGAAACAAATAACTTAATAAGTAATTTAAATCGTAACGTATAACAAAATAAGGAAAATGCACACAATAGCCCCTTTAATCCCATACTGTTTGCACCAAACCCCGACTCCTAAAGCTTTGTACTCCCCATGTATCATCTCAATGAATGGCATCCCACGTCTTTGACGTTCCCCATCGTCAAACAATCCTTTTTTAAACAAATCCGTCCATATCACTACCCACGGTGATCCCCAGAGATTATGCGGACACACTTCATACCAACCTTTAGGCATAATCTTAAAAAACGACTTCGATACACGAATATGCGCATATTTTAAAGCCCATAATCTACCAGCTTCCCGTTATCTGAATTCATCTGAAAAATCAGATTAAAATACACACCAGTTACGAATACTGAAATAGATTCACGTGTCCCGATCGAATGGGGACGAATGAGCCAAAACAAACCCATCAATCACGAACTTTTACATTTTGATTTTTAACTCGGTCGGATTTCGTATTGCGTTTTGGGGTAATTGCGAGCGATTGAATACGTAAAAGAACATTCCTGATTGACCGTTTGAGAATCGAGCTGTGCTTTTAGGTCTGTGAATTTCAAATTTGTTTCGGGTTTCTTTGTTTTTTTGGCGACGCTACATGCCTGTTAGTTTCTAAAGACTTAATTGCACTTTTAATTTGTTTAAGTTTACCTGAATAAATTTTTTGATACTGATTGTTTCAGTTGTATATATTTTACTTTTGAACATGATTACATAAAATGCGGTATTTTTTGGTAATAGCCGTTTAACATAATATTAAATTACATAAAACTAAATAACTAATTTTCGTAAGACAAAAACCTGCTGTTTTGAAGCAACTCTACAATTGAAAACAGCAAAAAATCACAACCTTCAAACTAAAATTACAAAAAACACGTCAAAAACAAATGAAAAACCGTCATTAACATTACGTCAGAGCACTTTGCCCATTACCCATCACCCATTACTGCGCTAGTAACAAAATGTCCTAGCGCTACCAACTTAGATAGGGAGCATGCAAATGGCCGGCTGTCTGCTAACCTGTTATATCACGCCGTTGACAAATGAGTGCGGCTCTGTCGGTGACGGGGCGCCCATTAAATTATTTATCGAACTTGCATAGAAGGTTGGATTCGGACTCAATATCGAATGGGTTTGACTGTCTTTCGTGTAGGTGTTTGGTAGATCTGATTGTAAAACGTACCTACTTTATTTGTTAAGGAATTATTTTTGAATTGTATTGAAGATTGATTTTGAGATGTATGGTAATAGGACTACTGAGTAGTGGGGCCAAAAATATAAGAGTATGAGATTAATTAATAGAATTTATCTTGAAAAACCCAAATGCATTTGGCATTACAGCACAATCAGTTAACGCAAAAGTTTAACTCACAAGTAACCATTTTAAAATCATTTAACATTTTCCGGTTGCATAATGTGGAAAACGAAAACAAAGTTTTAAACGCAGTAGTAAATCACAGAGGGAACATCTATCAGAACCAGAGCAAGATAAATCAAATCATCTCCCTTTAGCCGTGCACTACGACGAAGAATGTCAATTTTTCACTGAGCGAAGCGTACGCTGAGCTGATTGCATTCTGATGGGATGAACGAATGAACTGACCGGCAAAAGTCAGCGGGGTGTGAGATATGCAAACCTATAACCCACGACAGGTGGCGCTGTACTGCCGAAGATTTATTGCACCCAGGAACTGGGTGACGTTGTGTCGTTATTGTTTTATACCGAAATCAGTGGCTATATTTGAACTCGTTTTTGGTATAAAACATGTTTTCTGATTTTTTGTCGCTTGATGGAATACTTTTTGGAGTTTACATTTCGACGAGTTTAATATTCGTATCAATATTGATATTTGAGATGGTTTTATTTTTATTTGTTCTGAATAATAAAGAAAAGGTGGACAGCTGATGAGTAATGAATAAAAATATTAATTGTTGCTACGATACCATGATGTACTACGAACGCTACGAATATGCTACGTGGCTACGATTGCGTCACAAACGTCCTAGTATTGAAGGTAGGTATTATGTCGCTCTTTTAAATTCTACGATATTACGTTTAAAGGCAAACATATTCAACATTATGTACACTCATTAAAACTCCAATTGCTACGAATAATTACACCAAATGCTATCGGATACTAAATCCATTATGTGCGAGCCGCACCGAACATTTACCGTAAGTTTATATCTACAGTTTTATGTTACTTGCCGAGTGTTTTGACTGTTTTATGAAAAAGCCTCGCGAAGGGTCAGGAACCCATTAGTGATCCCTAGGGCGTTACAAATGTTTGTGCGACGGTCGTTTGCAGTTACAGTTACACGCAGACAGACAGTTCATTATAACGCGAACAAATATATGGGCACTGCAGATCTCGGTATGAAATTAACTTGGCCGGTTCAATTTAACCTCGCCTATTTAGGCTAGCAATATTCGCGCCTATTTGAACCAACTGGCGTAATTGCATGGCGTTCGTAGGCTGGCTAATTTTGTAAGCAGTAGTTACTGTTTTGAGTGTGCCTAGCTGAAATTGAGATTGAAGGCCCTCATATGTAGATGAATAAATAAACCAAATTCTAAGAAGCTCAGATTTTTGATCTGTCGAATGAGGTTTCATTAAACCTTCTTTACCATTTATTCAGGTTAAAAAACCATATTCCGGAGTGAGGCGAAATATTTATTTAACTATATTTTTAAATACGTTAAATGTTCAAACTAGTATTACCTACAACATTCTTAGAAACTCAACAGCACCAACAAAGCCAGCCATAGCTATTTGATAATAAAGAGGAAAAAAAAACATCATTTCTTATTTATAATATAAGAAATGGAGAACCGATTTACGTTTATTGGAACGCCGAAGCACCGCGTACTTAACCTCGCATAAAATAAAATCGCTTTCGTTTTCCACAAGGAGATATATTACAATTGAATTGAGCAAAATTGTATTCTTTAACTTCTCATCGAGAACATTTAACGTTGAGTTCTGGAGTAAAATGTGATCATTATCTGTTCTGATCGTCTTTCTGTCTGTGCTCGGTATAATCAGATGAAAACATATGGATATGTTTTCTACTCTTTTCAGTCCCACTGTAGAGTAAAGTCTGCTGTACTCTCCTTCAATTCTTCTCTTTATCTAGAGCGATAAATAAATAAAAATACTTGCATTTTTTGCTTTTACTTTTTACGCCATACTACCAAAGCGAAGATTCCGTTAAGGGGGTATATTAAAATCTGGCAAATAGAGTCTAGTTTTCAATGTAAACTTTTGTCTTTCGTGTTTTGTTCCTTGAGGGCACTGTTTTTTGGTGACAATGGCCTAAAAATAAGAAAGAAATGTATTTGGAAAATATATTTTTCAAATTATTTAAGAGCTACCAAACAGATAAAAGTAATTTGAACAAAAAATATAAATACTCTTTAGTTTGTGCTTTTACGGCAGCAAACATTTTCTCAAACTTTCTCACTGACTGTACATAAAATAATTGAAATAGAGTATCTTTGTAGAGCAGTATTTCTGTATAAAAACCTCCGGCGGCGCGCTCCAGCACGACTCGAACGGCTAAGACTAGCGTAAATAAGGCGGATACACAAGAGCTTCAAACTAAAGGATTATCCTAAGACTTATAACACATACATGAAAGAGTTAGAAGGATATATGAACAATTTATCGTGGGATTTCGCTTAACTAGAAGAAATATTGGTGAAGGCGGTATTGTTTTGTTACTTTGTTGAAGCAATCCATGTAATCATGATTTACATTATGATTTTGACCTTGACACTGCCTTTGTACTCGTTGGTTTTTAGATTTCATTGTTAAATCCTTTACAAAATATAATAATTCAAAAGAATATTAAAAAAATATGCAAACCTATCTTCAAACACTGGAATTGGTAAAAATGATATTTTTCCTCAATATAGAGTTTGAGGTTAGATTCTAGAAAAAAAAAACATTATCCAAAGAACACGCACGGTATCAAATAAGTGCGAATTTCCAATGAAATATTCGACAAACATTTACTTAGATTTCCACATTTTTATTCTACTTTCAGTGTACACGAATATAACCGTATATTTCTATATTCCAATCCACAATATTTGATGAATGGATCAGTAGAATGTTTACACGTTCTGTTGCTATAGCAATGTTTTATAACGATACCCTCAAACGGGTTCTAATGCAAATATTACGCAAAAATATGGAGGTTATGTTCAGGTACTAAAACAACCATTGCAAATTAGTTCTCATCGTATTTTATAAACTACTAGCTGTTGCCCGCGACTTCGTTCGCGAAAACAAAAAAAAAATGAAATGAAAAATAGATGTTGGCCGATTCTCAGACCTACTGAATGCATATACAAAATTTCAAGAGAATCGGTCTAGCCGTTTCGGAGGAGTATGGCAACGAAAACTGTGACACGAGAATTTTATATATTAGATTAAGAATAGTTATTGTAGACTCAGAATGTCTCTTTTTTTGGTTGCTAAACGATAGTATTTAAATTGTTATATGAACGGCGTTTAGAATCATTCCCCTGCCCTTATCCCAATTTTTACTTGGGGTCGGCGCAACACGTCTTTTAGACATGTTGCTTAAAGTTTTGGCTATGGTTTTATAGTCGGCCGCCTGCCTGACACTAACCCTCTTTGGGAATGCGATTGTTGGTTGTTTGCCCGCCACCATTCGGGTGACCCAAGGTGCTTGGTACAGTGCACTGGGTCTTAAGGTCCATTAGTCGCCTTTTACGACACCCAGTGGAGGATATGGGGTAGTGCTATTCTTTATATCCGGACACCACACGGACAATGAACGGCGTTTAGAATCTGTTATTTAAATCCAAAATTGAAGTTAAAGAACTTAAAATTTCTGGCATCTTAGCAGTTTTATGATTTTCAGCTAACGGCCTTAAAATAAAAGAGAAAATCGTTTTATTTTAATTGCCAAACAAAACGTGAGCAGAAAAAATAATAAAGTCCTAATGGTCCTGAGTAAGCATCTAGACAGAGTCTGCAATAGTCTTGACATGTGGCGGTCATAAACCGAATCGTTTCGAAGCAGTCAAGTTCTCCTTATAAAACATATGAAAGTAATGTGCCCATATGATACAGTTTTTGTTACGTACTTTCCGTAACAAAAGTCGATGAACAAAATCAAAGGTCCTATGTGCATATCTTAAAATATTATTTTCACACTAGTGGAAGCGTACTGCTTCACAACTGCAATCATAATATTACTTTTAAAAAGATGCCCTTAGATTTACGATTTATCAAATGTTCAGCGACTCTTCCAGTAGTGGTGCTCAGTAGATTTCCGGTAGTTTTTCAGTATTAAATTATTGTAGTCTGTTAAGATAGAAATATTTTATTTTGTAAAAACACGGGTAACTATAATAATATATTTTCAAAGCAGACGTATTATTGTTACTTAAGATGGTAAAATAAAATCAGACCCATACAATATACATATTTTGCCTGCAATTACGTACCTACAACATTTTTACAAAAAAAAACAGGTATTTAAAGTTAAGTTGATGTGTTTTGTAAATCTGACAGTCTTCAAGGAATTTTGTTGCCAACTGTACGAGAGTCTCACTGTTATGCAAAAACCCAGTATCGTCATCATAAAGTCGTAGTTGCTGTGTCAATGTATTTTTTGCACCCGATATATGTGAAGCGCGATATAATGAGATACCTTTGCTTCGGAAAACCGACTGGTATTCTTCACACGAGAGAAAGTTTGTATCTTGTTAGTTTGTAATGCAAAAATGATTTAAAGTATCGTTAAAATACTTTAGCTGAAGGATTGTTACTTTGGCTAATAATATTTTGGTTTTTGGATTTTTAGTTTGTGTTGGCAAAATCACTTGCTGGCGGTCACCAAGACGGAAGATGACTTAAAGCAAGAATTTTGTTGTTTTCTTGCTAGATCACGCACAATATATTTTTTTATATTAATGTAAATATTTTGTCGTGTAAATAAAAATACACTGCTTGCCTGGAGTCTGTTTATAACAAATCTGAGCAGACAAAAACAGTACTAATTTAAGTTGGATTATTCATTTATTTTATTGACGCTGTCGAATCGAATTCTTAATTCGCAGCAAATCCTTGCTCTCAATAATTTATTATAGGTCATTATTGTGAAAAATTAATTACTTAAGAGACCTCCTGCTTCGGACGTTTCTAGACGGGTTGGGGCTCATAATTTATATTAGGTATATAATTAAAACTTCCGTTTATGGGTCGTGAGGACGACGACTGTGTTGAAGAAATATCAAATAAATCGTATTTTTAAATGTCCTGCTTTAATGGGTATTTTTGTTTTAATTTTCGCTTTCAAAATGGAATTATATCTGCAGTTTTTAAAGGAGTTTAGTCGACGGATTTCGTTTGTTTGATTATTCTACTTAGAGAAAGAAAAAAATATATATTTATGAGGAAAAAATCCTCTACTAAAAGTACATCAAATGATTGGAGAAAACTTATTAGTGATTGTATTTGCCAGGATAAATTTAAGAACTACGAAGAGTATTTTTCTTAAAATGTCTACACAAGAACTCAATACCTATCTTAAAACATCAGACACTATTTCTTTTTCTTTAATCAAAGATTTAAGCATTCAAAAAGGATTTACCTTTTTTCAACATTTGAATATCAAACAACAGAGCATAAAAATAAATGTACAATTACTTAAGAACAAAGCAACACAGACAAAACAAAAAATACCCAAAAAAACTAAAAAATAAAGTTTTATGCTGCACTGAAGCTTGAAAACTTTTACAACTATTTTGTCTTTCAGACACAATGTAATTAAAATCTTAATTAATTAACATTTGCTTTAATTTCGCAAAGAATCTGTAATATTTTCTAAGAAATTCTTAAGCATGTTTTTACTCTTTCACGCATGAATAAAATTAATATTTTGTCTCTTGTATTTATTTTAAGATTCTTGCTAATATTAATTTAATTTAATTTTGAAATATTACCGATATAGAAAGGTCCCGTTATAGATTTAATTACTTAATACTTAAATAGAGCCTTTCAGCTGAAATATTATCTGTAGCTAAATTTGTTCACGAACAGATACCATAAAATTACCTTTTTAATTATTCATTTTAGCTAAATTGTTGTACATACATATTTTTGGACTTTGTTTACCATGAGATCATTGCGCTTTGCGACAGTATATTAAACAATTTTAAATGAAAACATATGACGAGCAAGAAAACCTTTTTCTTGCAATTTTTTTTTGTTATAATATAACTAATTCAGCGCAACACAAAATTTAATACATGGAGAGTAAAGTTCCTTATACGAGAAAGTTTCATCGAAAATGGATGAAAAAGATTGATTTATTGAATGCTAAACCTATTTAAACTGCCATTCTACCTAACAATATTCTTTTTTTGCGTAATGCCCGCAATTCGACGGTATTTACACGCACATTTGCCTTCTAATGATTACCTCGACGTTCCCTAAAATGTTTACGTATACCTGTCTACAATCTGTCCTTTTAAGGAGCTCATTACTCACATTCCAAGATTTTAACAACTCGTTTACCGGAGAGTATTTCAAAGACGTTTCCTCGTTCTATTGAGGGATACAATAATAGGGGATATTTCGTTTCAATACTGCCGAATGATATTTATAACAAGGTTCTAGTGAACCCATTGTATGTATCAATATTGCATTTTTGTAGTATTGAAAGGCTGGTATTGCGATCTCTTTGTAAAATTGCGAATTTTCCAGCAGTGCAGCCTGCATTGTTACATTTGGGACATATATAGGAAGAGAAATGATTGTGCCGCCATAATGACATACTTAGATATTGGAGAATATTGTGGTTATTGTCCAGCGAAGCAGACGAAACTGAACTGAATAGTTCTATCCAACAAAAACCAAACAGTTGTACCCGCTAATACCTTCAAATTTGAATGGATTCTATAAACCAGAATCCGTCAAAAATCCAAACGATTTAAGCCATCGGCAAAAATACTTCAAAAAAATTGAACGAGCTGCCGCCATCTTAAATCCAAAGCTCGAAACATCACTTGCAGGATTTGAGGAATTATTAAATTCCCCGGAGCGTGTAAGCCGCAAGCGAGCCGGAACAAAAAGCGACAGAACCGGACCGGTAAAGTATTACGATCAAAGACTGATCATGCCGCAAGAACAAATGCAAAGGTCGACAGGCGGTCTACATTCAACCATTCTCCATATTACTGGAGCGATTCCCGCCGGCTCGCTCGCCAAAATTTTAATCTCTTGAGCAAACACTGAAGGGGAACTAAAAGAGTTTTGCAGCCTGAGCCCAAATTGAACCGGATTCACAAATAAACCACGGTTTGTGCTACGGATTTATAAAATCTGTAAGTAATATGATAAAGTCGCTTTTATGATGTTAAATGTTGTGTTTTATGATGGTTGTTGGGTCTTGTTTGTTATAGCGAAGGAACCCAAACGTAATCAGAATTAAATAGAGGATTTAAATGATGAGTTAATTCTATAAGTGTATAAGAGAATTAGCTCTATATAGTAAAATAAAAATTTAAACATCAATAATAATATCCTGAATAAATAGAACCAAATAGATGATTGATCAAATTTCCTATATCCTGATGGCTTATGTTGTAGCTAACTTCGGTTCAGATGATTTTCTCCGGTCAATTGATATGGAGGAATCACGGAAATTAACCATTACTATAGGAGAGAAACATAATAGTTTCATAGCCCCAAACGATTTCAGTGAATGGAGGGTCCATTCAACGAAATCGTGTCGTAAATGGAATAAATAAGTGGAAATGTTTTCCTATATTTACTTCCTACCGGCTTATTCATCATTAATTGCGATCTCTCAACGAGGGTGTTTTTTAAGGTCCTACTTGTTTGTTCATCAATAATGATTTATTAAGAGGTATCCCTATTCCAGTTTTTAAGAAGGATGGGTTTATTTTACATGGTAATTTTAATTTGAAAAATGTATTGCAAAGCGATCGAGATTTCGGAGCCGATTGTAGCCTTCAAATTCAAATGGTTTATACTAAATACAAGGGTCAAAAAGACATTAATCATAAATTACCACCACAAATAGAACACCTAAATGCTAAATTCGATGACAATCCAAGTAAGATTAATGATGCAAACCAACCAATTAGCAACGTCAAAAATGTAGAGCAATGCGTTTGAATGTTAGCTAATATTAAACAAGGTTTACACTGAGTGCCCGGCAGCGTGAATGTATCTTTATTCCATAGTGCACTCGGTTGAGGGCATAAAGTGGTCTTAAGTCTGCCATCTTCTGTTTCAAGCGCTTCACTGGCTTACTGTATCGGGCACTAGCTTAAAAGAAAATGCACATTGTAAGTACGAAAATACGAGATGTTAAATATCGCCGGGTTTAAACTTAGGTGGAAACTGATGGCAGAGCTACCTGCACGCCTAGGTGATGTTACATTGTATTAGAATATAAAACGGACAAACTTTCATTGTACGGGATTGACATTTGTCTTGATGAGTTTACTGACGCGACGTTGACGTGTCAGTTTAATACAATCAAGGAATTAATCAGGGTTTGCGTTTGAAGATATCTAACTTGAAACAGGTAATTGTACTTATATGTTATATTAGGATAGAAAAAAAAATGTAATTCGTTTGCGACAAGTGACGTGACTTTTTCTTGTCATTAGAAAATTGCAATTTGCCTATATTCCCGAATTTGCGTTCAAAATGAGGTATAGATTAAAAAGGAGTTTGTTTAATTTCCATCTGTATTGTTGAAGGGCCATCGTCGATAAACCTTGATGGTACGCCGATTATCCCTCTCTGGATAACTCAGCTAAAGATTCTTCGCGAAATTTAGCGATCTTGATAAGCCCTTATCAACTTAATCGGTACTTATACATTCCTAACTTTTTCAGAAACGGAATTTCCAAAAGCGTTAAGCGTTTGATGGAGTCTTATATTAAAGTTTGACTGTGTATAGATAATTATTAGAGTGTAGATAGAATTAAGTATGAGTATCTTTGATAAAAATAATAAAAAAACATGAAATTATAATATCAATTTTTGACAGTAACTTTCTTAAACTATTGCAAAGCTGGGCACAGGCCACTTCTCATATAAGAAAGGTTTATGCACGAATACAAAAAATATTTCAATTGATATTGTACAAAATGAATATGCGAAATATTAAACCTCATGATCAGACACTTTATATATAAAAAAAAGAAAAAACTACATTAAGTAGAAGACAAAGAAAGTTCCTGTAAATATAATAAAAGCGCTCAAGACGGTGTTTAATTGTGTTAATTTCCAACATCGTTATCTCGGGACTCATAATTCTTAGCTTCCCTTGAGTAATTAGTGGCCAACGATAGGTAAAAACAATTCAAACAAATTCAATTTAACATAGTACGCGGAGTTTGAACTAAGGAGGTTTATTCTTCTTTGTACTTTTATTTTTATTGGCTCATCTTTGACCTCTTTTGCATTCAATCATAACTGCAAGGATAGCAGACAGGTATAGGCAACAGCGCTGATTAATTATCATGGTTCAACATGTTGCAGGTTCGATCCTTTAATGGGACAAACAATTAGGTGACACAATAATACGTTTTTTATAATTGCAATAAAGTAACTAAATTCTCTAGCTCTCCTAAACTGTTCATAAATTGATAGATATTATATTATATGAAGATCTAAAGCGACGCCATGTTATTCAGAAAAACAAAACCGAATCTGCTTTTGACAAGTTGTTGATATCGCTTTCAAATCTTTTATTCGAATGTGTTCTGTCTGGGTATGTTTTCTCTCTTAGATCAACAGAAAATTCCCAAGAGGAAAATCGTGACAAAAACACAAGTTTTCGTATATAAACAAAAGGCTAATCGAGAACAGTGTCAGCCTTCTGAATATTATGAAATGATTTTCGTCAATATTAGATAAGACTAAGTATTTCTTGTCGACTCGCTCCGCTTTACGGCGGCAGCGTTATCAGTGGTGGCGATAAGCGGCAAACGAGGCATCTTCGAGAGAAAACCGCTATCATTTTTTATAACGCAATATGCCGGTCGTAAATAGTCTGGGCCCTTTACTCCAGGTTATTTGCTTTGTCTTAGGGGAGACTGGAGCAAGGAGTTTGCGAATGTATTTGATTGTTTATTCAGGAAAGAGGATTGCTGTGGAAATGTAAAATGATGATGTCGAATGGGACCCTATTATGAAACGGGAAAATATGTACAGGGTTATCTTTTATTGTTTTTGTAATTGTGTAGATTCACAATGGAGTGAATTGAAATTTTGTCAATGAAAGCATTTCTTAACTTAGAGCTTTTCAAAACAGTAAAAGTTGTTTAGAAATTTACCTATTAAATAATAAACGTACTTCAATTTGACGATTTGACTTTTACACGAAGGTATACTGCGGACGTACAAAAGCAACACACAACACGACATCATAACAAAAACTTTTAATATAAAAAAAAAACATCTCACAAACGTTTGCAATCCCGAAGCCAAAATAATGATAATAGAGAATCAATCATGATCAATGCGTGTAGCAATTGACTCGAACGTTCATTCCTGTTTCTACCACCACCTTCTAAGGCAAGACTGTTGCCGTTGTAGAAGCGAGATGCCGCGCTACGAGGCTCTACGCCGCTCTACGAGTTTCTACGCCATTCTACGAGGCTCTACGCCGCGTAGTACCCCGTCTCTCTTCCACAACTGCAAAAATATTACTTTAAGAGCTGATGGTAGGTACCCGGTTCCACATAACACGTTACATCTTAACTTTTATGAGCAGCGCGTGAGTACTGCCAGTAGCACCGACAAACCGTTTGCAGGTAGATGTAAATTTTGTACGTGTTTGATAAAACTAAGCGGAAGGCGTTCCAATTTTGCACTGGTCGCTCTTGGATATGTTTGTAACATATCAGGAACTTATTTTTTAGTTTATCGTCGAATTTCATCATAAAGATTAAATTTTCGTAATTTGTACTAAAAATAAAAATAAGTTTCCGCCAGGCAGACTCAGATGGGGAGATGATCTGGATTCGATTTTACCGAACTGATCCCTAACGGCTCTATCGAGAGGAATGGAAGAAGAGTAGGCTTTTGCCCAGCAGTGGTACATTTTAGCATAGTTCTTATAATAATATACGTTGCACTACGTGTGGTTTCAGAATGTAAAAATCTAGAAATTAAGTACAATTCACGTTTGGAGTTATTGCTGACATTAATGGTACCTTATTAAAACGTTTTGTTGAAAATAAAAATAGAATTTTAATCAATTCTAATAAATTAATCGACAAAAAATATAATAACGCGCCTTGCGGAGAAAATTCCATATCATAATTTTTCACGGTCGATTGATTTTTGTAATGAAACGCGAGATAATCCAGTAGGTATTATAAATTATAATTAAACCGCTGATAACAGTACATAATTAATTAGATACGATCGTAACAGACTAGTATCGTAATATATTATGCATCGTAAACGTCGCGACAGCCTGTTATTATATTAGCTACGACAAATATTAATGATACATATTAATAACAGTTAATTAAATTTCCTGTAATCACTTTCATTAATTATTTTCGCGTTAAATCAGAAAGAATTTTCGTATTCGTATATTATACATTATATGTATATGTAGCGGTTGTCTTGCGGTTCTATGTATTGCATTAGTATTGACAAGTCCAGTGTAACCATATTAATGTTATACGTAACTTCTTAATTATTCTAAGACACTTTTGACAAATTTAAATGGTGAAGTAAACGCATCGTGAGGAAACTTGGATTCTAATTATTGGAATATAGAATCGTCAATCTGCAGTAAGCTAGCGTGATGATCAATGCTCAAACCATCCCTCTATGTGAATAGGGATGTGCCCAGCTATGGGACGTTTAAAGGGCGATTAATTATATTATTATCATCAAACTCGAATTTGTTGGAATTACATGCAAAATGAACAATATAAAAGTTTACACGGACAAAGAAAATATTATAAGGATAAAGTAAAACGAAATAAAAAAGAATTTCGTTTGTGAACATTTTGTTAGCACGCATTAAGTTTAACGTGTTTCCAATAAATTTTCTCATTACGCCGCTTTATGAATATTGCTGTAGAATTTGTTCGTGGAAAACAAAATTAGAGATATTTTAAAACTCTTTGCGTTTTAAGTGTGTTTCCACTTCAAAATAGTTTTTATACAATATTTTTTATTTGAAATACGTGTTCCATTATTTTTTATGGTTTTGTTAAGAATTTACGAAGACGTGTCTTAAATTTTCGCACGTCATTACAATAATTTGCGAACTCTGAAATATGTTTCTCGACGGTCGAAGTTTTGTCTAAAAGCGTAAAAACCGCACTCGGAAACTTTGTTGACCAAGTTTCTTTGCATGAGAGCTCCAAACTTGGCCTGCGAAAGGATTTTTCCCGAATCCGGCTATATTTTAAAGCTTCATCTTCAGGGCTTCATCGGATATCCTTGCGTTTCATCTCCATTTTACTTTGGGCTTATCTAAGGCTGTAAGATTTTTTTCCAGTCAAATAGACAAATGAGATACGATGCGGTCTCGAGAACCTAATTCCTTTTCATTCATCGTTTTTGTATCACTTCTTTCCCAAAAAATCTAGTATTTCGCACTTGTGTTCAGAAATATGTGTGTTGTTTTGTTGAAGTAAAACAGTTCGTTTATTTCGTTGGAATGAGAAATGAGATTGGATTTCACGTTCATGAACCACGTAACGTAACTTTGTATCGTAATAAAATTCGGGTGTATGTAACACATGTTATTGCTTCCACGTTGTGAGCTGTCATATGTTGACTGATCATATAGCCATATACAACCTGTCTAGTTGGTACTTGAGCAATATACATAATATGTAGGTATAAGTATTTGAAGCTGTTGATGAATTGCATTGTAATATGAAATCGCCAATCTGCTTTACACTAAAATACATAATTATATATTCTGCCATAATTACTTTAGCTTTAATAATATACACTCATACTGATGATCCTCCCCTTGTTTAACTCCAAAAGTGAATTGATTTCTAAAAATACATTATACCATCTAATATGCGCTGAATTTTGAATTATTCTCTTACATCAAAAACAGGACTCTCATACAAACTTGCGACCCTCGTTTTACCCCCGTAGAGGTACAATTTTATAAATCAGAATTCTTAACAAATGTCTATACCTTATGAAAACCAGACCAGCTAAAAATCAAGTCTTTAATCAGTAAGTTGTATTTCGCTTTTATAAACATAGATAGTAGATAGACGTGTGAGTTGCGTTCCTTATAAAATTTCCTCCTTTATTAACTTTGTTGTTTAGCTCTGATGCGTTGACAATGACATGTTGAATGTTTATTACATGTATCATTAATTCCGTAAACATACACAACATTTTACGTTATTGTATTTTCAACAACGTACTTTTTTTGTAACGTTGACGTTATGGTATTAAGAATTGTAGGTATACAGTACTAAAGTAAGCTAGCCATAATTGGATTTAGATTCCTTGTAAATGACACATGAAAATTGTTTTCAAAACTAACAATACGAGCTAGCGTTGCTATAGTAACTAAATTGGTGACACACGTACTTTTAATCGGTAAAAGTAGGAAAAAAACTGTAATGGTCAAAAAATTTAGCCCATGGTCGAAGTCGAAACTAATACCAAAATGAAAACTAATGTCATATTAAAAAACTATCACTTTTGACAAACAGTTGAGTTGATTCTATTTGGAAATATGCACACCAATGCCTTCCTAGTGCTAAAAGATCCTTGTAGCTCTGTAAAGTCATGAAACTGTCAATACCGGTAAGCGTTACCATGGCAACCAAACTGTTATTCTTCATCATTCCTAGTTTAAGTGTGACACACGTACTTTTCAATTAATATAGCTCGTCTTGAAGATAGTTCGCTAAGACATCGGGGAATTAAGAAAGTTTCTAATATTGCTGGAGGCGATTATTGGCAGCAACACAAGGTTTGCTGAACGCCGATCCTCGGAGACATAACTTGGTTAAAGCTAATATTATAACTAGCCAAGTTCCAATAAAGGAATTGTGTTATCGACTTTGTTTGATTGTACTTTCGCTGTACACTTATCTATAAAATATAAATCAAATCGTTTTTGAGAAATAGATTATTATATTTATTTTCAAACCTTTTTATGTTCATTTTTAAGTGTGCTAAGAGTGTATTCAAAGTTCGAAGAAAATATACGTTTTAGAAAAATAAAGCTTAAATTTCAGAAACATCATTCTTGTAAGTAAAAGTCCGACTGACTAACACGATTTTACGTGCTAAGCAATCACTTAGTGACCTGAAAGTCACAAAAACCCTTAAAATAAGGGATGCAGTTTTTTTTTTGCTGGAATCGACAGTGACACAAGCGGAGTCGCTGGCACAAGCAAGTCTTAAATATAAAACAAAAGAAACTCTTTCTGAGTTTACTGCCGAGAAACTAGTCAAGACATATAGGCTCAAACATAGTATTAAAAAGCCACTACATTATTGTTCGTTGGCAAAGGCTATCCTAATCTATTTGGGAAGAAGTTAGTTCCATTGGGAGACAAGTTTTTACTTGTGAAGGTACTTTTATCAGTGTTATGAACTCGAGGGAAATCTACAGCTATACCGCTCACGACCTTTTGATGTAACGCACGTAACGTACGATGCTAAGTATGATTTTACATTATCCGATACGATATCGTGTCGGACGTTGATCCGATGTCGGAAGAAGTAAAATGATTAAATATGTATCTGTTTTCATATTGTCTGATCTGATATCGGATGTTAGAGTCATTGGATGCACATTGGCTATCAGACGATATTTTGTGTAAGAGAGCTATACCTGTATTTAAATCTAAGAGGGGGGCAAAAAAAACCGTATCGGAAGGTTTTTGTCGAAAATATGTAAAAACAGCCCATGGAACAGCACACAGATATCGGATAATGTGGGAAAGCTCTACCGTTACGTATATACTGACTTATTCGGTACATAAGTTATTGGAGTGTTAAGTTCTTTATTGTACTCGTAGTCTTGAATTTTAAATAGGATAAAAAGGAGACATAATATATATCTTGGAGATATCGAAGATTTCGTGAGACATTTTTAAGGTAATCTTACGTAAGAGAAATGGTACACAGCTTATTCATGTCACACTGTGCATATTTCGCCCTTCATTGCCTTACAGTTATTGCAATAGAATTATATATTATCAATATAATAAAATTTAAATCTATCTTAAACACACACTTTTTACAACAAATTAAAATAAAAATGCTTAGGTATAAATAAGTATTAAATATCATGCTCAGCTGTCAGTAATCATGACTCATGTAATACATTTAACTACGTAAAATATTATAACCGCAAATCAAAAGCAAACCTAAACCTCTTTCATTTTAGAAAGACAGCCTAGCAAATGAAGACATTTTAAGGACATGACTTTAGGAAACAAAATGAAGCAGCAAAACCTTTACTTAATTCCTGATTCAGTTCACGTAAAGAATGTTTAATAGAGCCTTAAAACCTTGACCGGGGACATTTCAAGACTTCCCTAGCTTTCTGAAGAATCTATTCACCTACGAAGGCGGAGTTATAAAATTGTAAATAACAAGCATTTTCTTTATTCAGAGACAAAATAATTTACATGTTTTTTTTGTCACAAAATAAATATCAGATAATGTTTTATTTTTATTTCTGTCTCTTTTTATTTAAAAGTGAAAGAAAGAGATGGATACATAATATTATAGTGGTTTGATAACATTTTCTTTAGTTGTTACTTGAAAATATACGAAGATTGAACGAGTGTATAAAATCAGCCACACATCTTATAAGTGATCGATGGGATTCGATATTTTTGAAGGAAAATTTATTTTTTCCTACAATTTTGTCTAATCTTAATGTAACTTTACAACAAATTGGTATATTATTTCTTTATTCTAAAGCTTTCTTTTTTAGTATCTATACATATAATAAAATTGTAACAAGCTCCTGTCTGTACATTAAAGATATTAAAAAAAAACTTAGATGGGGTATCTTCATACAACCAATAGAAGCCAAAAGTATAAAAAAAAAAAAAATTGTCTGTCTGTCTGTTTGTTGTCCGCTTTTCACTCAAAAACTACTGGACGGATTTTGATGAAACTTTTTTTATTATGTAGCTATTAGTCCTCGCTAACATTTAAGCTATCTTTTTTTTGGAATTTTGCTCTTAAAGGGGGTAAACAGGGGCTGGTAAGATTGTATGAAACTCCGTCAGTTTTGAAGCTAATCTATACATATAATAAAATTGTAACAAGCTCCTGTCTGTACATTAAAGATATTAAAAAAAAACTTAGATGGGGTATCTTCATACAACCAATAGAAGCCAAAAGTATAAAAAAAAAAAATGTTGTCTGTCTGTCTGTTTGTTGTCCGCTTTTCACTCAAAAACTACTGGACGGATTTTGATGAAACTTTTTTTATTATGTAGCTATTAGTCCTCGCTAACATTTAAGCTATCTTTTTTTTGGAATTTTGCTCTTAAAGGGGGTAAACAGGGGCTGGTAAGATTGTATGAAACTCCGTCAGTTTTGAAGCTAATCTATACATATAATAAAATTGTAACAAGCTCATTTCTGTACATTAAAGATATTAAAAAAAAACTTAGATGGGGTATCTTCATACAACCAATAGAAGCCAAAAGTATAAAAAAAAAAATTTTGTCTGTCTGTCTGTTTGTTGTCCGCTTTTCACTCAAAAACTACTGGACGGATTTTGATGAAACTTTTTTTATTATGTAGCTATTAGTCCTCGCTAACATTTAAGCTATCTTTTTTTTGGAATTTTGCTCTTAAAGGGGGTAAACAGGGGCTGGTAAGATTGTATGAAACTCCGTCAGTTTTGAAGCTAATCTATATCTATACATATAATAAAATTGTAACAAGCTCATGTCTGTACATTAAAGGTATTAAAAAAAAACTTAGATGGGGTATCTTCATACAACCAATAGAAGCCAAAAGTATATAAAAAAAAAATTTTGTCTGTCTGTCTGTTTGTTGTCCGCTTTTCACTCAAAAACTACTGGACGGATTTTGATGAAACTTTTTTTATTATGTAGCTATTAGTCCTCGACATGACGTTAAACTGTCGTACATTTGTTTTGATATTATATCAACTCAAATGTATTTGAAACGCTACCTAGGGCTATAGGAACTGAGGATCTAAATAGGCTTAGATAGAACAGTCGGCATTAGTGCAGGATGACGACTCCGGGCGGCGGCTAATGAACGTTTGACACGTCAATGGCGGCGCCCACGGACCTAGTAAGACGGTCTACTGCATACCCTCCAACTCGTTGTGGACAAGCGCGGAGGGTTAATTTGTCCAAACCCCTACTCTCTCATGACACACGACAACAGAACGGTGCCCCTAGTACCCGGCATCGGTTTCAGTAGAGCCGATGTTTATTCTGACAGTAATCAAAGTCTCTCTGGAACCGCGGGGCCTCAAAATCTCCGGGTGGGAATGAATTGTCAGACGACCAAGGCGCGTAAAAAGGATACCGATACACTTTATGTTTTGACATTTAACACGAGGACACTCAGAACTGAAGAACGCCTGACTGAATTAGAGAATGCTATAGACAACGTAAAATGGGATATTATTGGCCTAGCTGAAGTAAGACGAGATGGTGAAGATACATTGGAGAGAAGCACTAACATATTTTATTACAGTGGTGGGACAGGAAGCAAATACGGTGTAGGGTTTCTAATCTCCAAAAAATGGAAGGATCATATTTTAGAGTTCAAAGCGTACTCCGATAGAATAGCTGCTCTTAGATTCCGAATAGCTGAAAACAAAACCTTAACGGTAATCCAAGTCTATGCACCAACCACAGCTCATCCAGACACTGAAGTCGAAGATTTTTATGATCTTTTGAACAGAGCTTGTGATGAGAACCGAAGCACTTGGACGATTGTACAAGGAGATTTCAATGCTAAAGTTGGTATTAGACAAGAGTATGACAACAGCCATATACTCGGGCCTCACGGATTAGGATTAAGAAACGACCGCGGTACGCGACTTCTTCAGTTCGCTTTCGGCCAAAGTCTAAGCCTAGGAAACAGCTATTTCTATAAAAAACCCCAACGTCGATGGTCATGGCAGTCTCCAGATAAAATAACAAAAAACGAAATAGATTTTTGCTTTACGAGTCAGAAACATCTTATTAAAAACGTAGACATTGCGAAGTACATTAAAATTTTCTACTAATATTAAACGTTCAAAAATTATTAAAAATTCTATCAAACGAATAAATAAAAATGTGCTCCTAGCTAATCAAGAACAATTCCTCTTAGAACTGTCAAACAGTTTTAGTTTACTGAATACAGCAAATGACAACAACGTTGACCAGCAGTATAGTCTTCTTAAAGATACAATAAAAAAGGTTAGCCACAAAATAAATTCTCGTAAAGATAAAACCAGTAAACTAAGTCCCTACACAAAAGATTTAATAGATGACAGGCAAAAACTTAAAATGTATACACCTGAATATAAAGCAGCTGATCGAAAAATCAAGCGAAGTATCCGTAAAGACATAAGGCAGCATAACACCCGCGTCATTCAATCAGCTTTAGAACAACATACCTCGCTTAAGTCCGCTATGCAGGGCATCTCGAACAAAGGAAGCCCAACAATAACGTGTTTAAAAGATCATTCCGGAAAGAAGCATACAGATAGAGGAAAAATTCTAAATATTTGTACCGAATTTTATAAAAACTTGTACAGCAATTTGTCACCTAGCAACAAAACACCGAATACTACCGACTACTCATACTCTAAGGACATCTTGCCGTTTACCGCTACGGAAATACACGAGGCACTACGAAGCATGAAATATTGCAGGAGTCCCGGCTCAGATGGAATAACGACAGAAATTTTAAGAATTGGAGAGCCCGTTCTTCTTCAATATATTACAAACCTTTTTAACAATATTCTAAAAACTGGAATCTTACCAAGAAAATTTTGCCACGCCGAGATTGTTCTTCTCCACAAAAAGGGTGACAAGGCAGACATTGGGAATTACCGCCCTATTAGCTTAGTGTCACACTTGTATAAGGCGTTTATTAAAACAATTGAGAATCGCATTTCCGAGTCCCTGGACAGACATCAACCTCCAGAGCAAGCCGGCTTCCGTCGCGGTCTATCCACAACCGACCACCTTCATTCCATAAATCAAATAATAGAAAAACATTTAGAATATCGGCTTCCTATTTACATGGCATTTGTTGATTATAGTAAGGCTTTTGATAGTGTTAACCACAGCTCAATTTTTGAAGCGTTAAAAAAGCAGGATATCCATGACACATACATCCAAATAATAAATAATATTTACAAAAATAGTACTGCAGCAATCAAAGTCAATTCCACAACAGGTCCATTGTTTGGCATAGACAGAGGTGTTAAACAGGGAGATCCACTGTCCCCAAAATTATTCACAGCCGTGCTAGAGGAGATTTTCCAAACGCTGGCAGCAAGCTGGGCGCGGAGGGGCATTGTCGTTGGCCAAAAGATATTGTCTAACCTTCGATTTGCTGACGACATTGTTCTCTTTTCTTCTTCAGCCGTCGAGTTAACGCAAATGCTTGAAGACCTTAGCAAGGCAAGCTTCGAGGTCGGGCTTCGAATGAACATGTCAAAGACCAAGGTGATGACAAACAGCACTCACCATAAAATCTCATTAGAGGGGGTGGAGATTGCCTACGTCGACGAGTATCTCTACCTAGGTCAAATAGTCTCCTTCCAGGCAAGACAAGAGAAAGAAGTTGCAAGACGCACGGAAAATGCCTGGAGGAGCTATTGGTCTATGAAAGACCTTATGAAGGGTAAACTTCCTCTCTCCCTCAAGAAGAGGCTCATGGACGTTTGCATTCTACCCATCCTCACATATGGCGCACAGACATGGTCTTTGACTTGTCAGCAGAGATCCGCCCTCGAAGTTTGCCAAAGAGGAATGGAACGGAGTCTACTTAACATTAAACTCACCGACCGAATTAAAAACACCGTGATCCGTTCCACAACAAACATTGTAGACGTTACACAAAAAGCTGCCACGTTAAAGTGGAACTGGGCTGGACACGTCTGCCGTATGCCAATAAACCAATGGGCCAAAATAACCACCGAATGGTCTTTACATAATAAACGTCAGCGAGGAAGACCCAGGCGGAGATGGCGAGATGACCTGGATTCATTTCTACCCAACTGGTCAGTCGTGGCTCTTGAGAGAAATAAGTGGAAGGAGAGTAGGGAGGCCTTCGCCCAGCAGTGGGACATCTCAGGCTAGTAATAAATAGTCCTCGCTAACATTTAAGCTATCTTTTTTTTGGAATTTTGCTCTTAAAGGGGGTAAACAGGGGCTGGTAAGATTGTATGAAACTCCGTCAGTTTTGAAGCTAATCTATACATATAATAAAATTGTAACAAGCTCATGTCTGTACATCTATACATATAATAAAATTGTAACAAGCTCATGTCTGTACATTAAAGATATTAAAGAAAAACTTAGATGGGGGATCTTCATACAACCAATAGAAGCCAAAAGTATGAAAACAAAAATTTTTGTCTGTCTGTCTGTTTGTTGTCCGCTTTTCACTCAAAAACTACTGGACGCATTTTGATGAAACTTTTTTTATTATGTAGCTATTAGTCCTCGCTAACATTTAGGCTATCTTTTTTTTTGAATTTTGCTCTTAAAGGGGGTAAACAGGGGCGGGTAAGATTGTATGAAACTCCGTCAGTTTTGAAGCTAATTCGATTAAAATTAATATTTGGCTATTTAGTTAGAAGTTAAGAATGGCGCAATAAGGATTTTTGAAAATTCTCCCTTAACGGGGGTAAAAAAGGGGAGGTAAGTTTCTATGAAACTCCGACTGTTTTGAAGCTGTCGATGAAAATTAAAGCTGTTTACGTGAGTACTAAGTTTTTCTGCCCATCGTTTTGTGACGGTTACCTGTTTAAAGAACTATTGTCATAAAATTGTTAAACTATCCGTAAACATATGTCCGGGATAATCCCAAAAAAATTATGTAGAGATTTCATTTTCATTTCATTTCAGATTTTCAGAATATATTGATTAGAGGTCGTGACAACATAAATTCTACATATTATTGCGTTATTTGATATGGAGGGTGAGCAATCACGAATTTTATGACAATTACCGGCTAATCGAAAAAACTACTTAATATACATAAGTATATTGTTCAAATTTTGCATGAAGATTAAGGACAGGTCTAGACAACATAATATAGGCTATTTATTATCAGGTTATTAACCATGGGGTCTTAGCAATAAACCTTTATTTTTAAAGAACACGTAACTGGTGTAACTGACAATGTCACCATAGCGACCAAAATACTGTAGCTATGGTTTTATGTTTTGACATTAATATTAACATGCTATTTGGCTTACAATATAGAAATTAAAATAGCGGTCTCAGGGAAGTACGAGCTTTGTATTTTTTCACTCCAAGTTCAAATTTCATTTCGACACATATTTTTTAAACTTATTTTTTAATAATTTTTGAGTACGAATCGAATCTCAATCAAGCATAACATTTTTTTTCTTCTATCGTTTTTGGTAGTACAAAAGTATTGTAAGAAGCGCTTGGATATTTACTGAAATAATAGAAAACTAACAACCAAAACAAAAAATATTATTAATATCATTAATCTCGCGTGCAAGTATGCCCCGTTCGCGTACTCCCGCAAATGTTTTGTTACGTGTGCGTAACATTACCCTTCTTCAGGCTCAGTTGGCTTAGCTTAAACTACCATAATTAGAAACTTGAAACATTGATAACTAAGAAGGGATTTTTTAAATTTGTCCGTCAAGGAGTAAAAAGAAAACGAAATAGAAGATCGGTGCCCGGAATAATCTGCTGCGCCCACATACATCCACCAGATTGGGAGCGGCGTCGGACGTTCGCCGCACCACAGTGAATAGCACTCAACAAAACGTGTCGAATAATATCTGGCTGTTTAAAACCAACCCTGCTCAATAAGTTTTAATTGTTACAATTGATACGAAAAGAAAAAGAAAGTTTTTCTAATTAAACTTAAAAATAGAAAAGAAATGGCGTATCAAACTCCATAACATAATTCAATACATTATTATTTTTAGTGTTTCCAGGGGGTATTAGTTTGCCGTAACCAAGGATAGTTGGTGTGCCGTCATCGAATTCTGCAAAGAAGTGATGACGCTCAACAAAAAACCGCCGAAAAAACACGGGAAGCTTCATCTGACCACTCGATCCGTGCCCAGCGAGCAACAAATAGAAGAAAGACCAAATTTACCCTCCTCAAACCACCATAAATAGCCTACGCCAGTAGTCTAGGCGAAGTCTCCTGTACTGTATAAAGGCAAAGACGGTATGCACGGTGCTTTCGCGCGCCTCTTAATGAGCGCTGGGGAAAACTCCCTCCCCGTCAATTAAGAAGCTCCCGTTAAAAAGATCTCTCCCGTCAGGGTTCGCGGTAGTTTGCGAAAGTGTTCCCGTGGCTCCCGACAATAGGGAAGGGAGATGCACTCAGGTGGTTTTAGCCAGTCAGAATCCGGCACACTTATTCCCCATTGCCCGTTTTCAAGTCCTTCAATCCAAATTGTCAAATTAGTATAAGATAGTGGCCACAGCAACAATATAATAGTAATACGACCCTTCATCATATGAATGTTGGACTAACCTTTAAAACTAGCAGTGTTAACAGTCAAGTAATATGTTTGTAAGACTAAAGGTTATGAGTAGAAAGTTAAGAAATAATGTTGGAACAGAACTGGATTAAAGAAGCTTGCATTAAACTTTATTTAGCTTTACTTTTTATACAGCACTACACATCTTCAGTTTACCTTATCTTCAATACCACGCAGACAAAGTCGCGGGCAACAGCTATTTCTATTTCAAATAATTTAGGTACTATAATCTCCTTTACATGTGCTTCTGTATTTTTAGTAATAACAAGTAGTTTTAAAAATCTATTATGAAGAGCTTCCAGTTTATCTCAGTGAGTTTTGAATATTAACGCATAGCTGTGACATAAAAAAAGCTCTTAAAATATTAATAGGAACTTTGAAGCTTAGGTAGTAGATTTTTTACTTAATAATATTCTTAGTTCGTCATATATTTTCACGCCAAGGTATATGTATATAGCCTACTCTTATCTAAACGACGTTGTTTTGTTTCGACAACCACGCGAACGAAGTCGCGGGCACAGCTAGTTTGGAATAAGATCTAAATAAATTTACTGGCTGCAAAAATGTTCAATTGCTAGATTGTCGCAAGGTTTATTGTATTATTCTTAATAAAACGTATCAAGCTGGATAAACGCGAAAAAGAAGAGAAAATTTTACACAATCATAAATAATGTCTATAATAATATGTAGTTCATAATAATATTATTGCAGCATATAGTACGCTCGTTTAATAAAGCCAATTTACGTGCAATTTACGATTATAGCACTTTCCACTACAATTTGCGTGTGTCACACCAAACACTGAGTCGCTGTTTAACAAGTCTCCGAAAAGCAACGAAATTTCATTCTGGACTTTATCTCTAACAAAATAAGGTCGATTTTGCTACTTCAAGAAAAATCAACGGGGGTCGAAATAACTTTTGACGCGATGGGTGGCCTTATATTGCACAGCACGCGTTGTGTTTATAGAGATTCTGACAATGACGACTTAAATATAATAATAATATCTCCAGACCAGCTACAATGACACCAGCGAGTTACGCAGGACTTATAGGTATAGCGTACAAGCGTGTGCGCAAACATAGGTGCACTCTCTGTTCCTTTACTCTCATAGCCCGATGGGACGGCAATCTGACACGACTGGAGAGAGATCAGGTGCAGGACCCACATTTTTGCGTGCCTTCCGAAACACAGAAGCTGTGATATTTATTTCTAAACCACACATAACATTCGAAAAGTCGGTGCGTTCCGTGGGGATCGAACTCGATACCTATGACTTAGCAGTCCTATGGTCTTACCACTAGGCTATTACAGCTTCAAATTGCAATTATCAATTGTCCTCTGAACACGAAAGAATAAAGCACTTGGCAAGGAATATTAAGTAAGGAAACTAGCCATATTTTACAGATAACTAACGCTAACCACTTTGTGAATTAAGTGCTGCGACAAACAGTTCCGGGTTCTGTGGTGCACGTTAAAATACCGTTTAGGAAGAAGTACGTAAACAACTTTATAATACATTGCCATATCCTTAGAGTATTTCAACTTGGAATGGAATTAAATGGTGATCCTTGCCCTAGAAAGGATTCTGTGGATATAATGACCACATAAATATCCCGCCTAGGGTCGAAGAATTTGTATTACATTAGGGCTTTAAGTTTTCTTTATGTAGCTATTGAATAGGATTGAATTTAGTATACAACAATTCATTTTTAGCTAAAGCCTTATCAAGATTTCATTTATAAATTAGAGCTGTCCCACTGCAGGATAAGGTGCTAATCTAATTTGTATCTCCAATTTAAGTCTGAAACCATGACATATTTACTCGTTCATTCTAGTAAGGCCATCAGCAGTAGGTACTTTTAGTCAAAATTTAGCCTCATCGGTCCTTTTCATAATTTCGTTTTAACTAACTAAAGATTTTTCTTTTGACCGCACACACATCTTCCGTACAATTTTCGGTAGCAAATTAATTTAAAGTACTAAATAATACAACATAATTCTCCACTGTTTTGCTAGTGAAATTTCAGCATTGTAGTCAGACCATAATTTATTTACTCTCGTAATGTATTGTTAAATCATATAGTGAGTCGGTTTGGGGACTAGTAGTTCACAAATTTAGTTGTACCTATTTTGTACAGCTAATAACGTTGGGGCCAGTGATTGTATAATTATAAAAAATCGGTCTTAGAGTCGTTATATTACAAGAAATTCGTATGATACCATACTGATATAAAAGTACATGATTAGCATACTGCAACAAATACTTGTTTCCCAGTTCTTCTCATTTGCAAGCAAAGGTTATTGTCTAGTTGTGCGATTCTTAACGCGGTTATATATACACCGTGTAACATAATTAACGCACATCCTGAAACTACTTTGTTCAGAATCGATAACAGAATCCATTTCATTAATAAAAATAAATATTTTTTTTTACCAAAAAATTATTTAGAAATAATTAAATTGTAGACACTATTTTCATAAAGCACTCGAAGTAAACGAAAATGAGCCTTAAGTCGATGCAATAAGGCTTTAGCAATTCACAGCGGTTCACACTTTCAAATTTCACTCGTTTTGCCAATTATTTGTTCAAATTATTCTGACAATATGTAATAAAAACAAATATCTAAGAAAATGATAAAAATGTTTCAATACATTAATTGTGGATAAAAAAGGATATTCTTTTTGGGGTGTCTGTGGATGTGCGTTATTTCCGTTACACGTTGTATATAACCTTTTGAACTTGGTGACAGTCATACTCATTGCATAGTGGAGTTTTGGACTGAACTTTCGTTTACCATACACCTTACTACACTAACTAACACTACCGGTACAATCCAAAATTGAAAAACCACTATTAAATTCTAATGCTTTAATTAATCCCGCCTCCAAATAATACTTATTCAACAACGGACCCAGCAACTACTCATTTACATACCAAAACCTAACACACAGGCATACATTTAGCTCCATATCAATGCCACGCTAATATACCAGTGATACTGCATCACTGATTCGGAAGAGGTCAAGTTCTAAACATAAACAGTCGCTCACGTCACCGCTTCGACGCTCAAACGACACTAACGAAATCTCTTTACAGCTCGCTGCTTTTCACGTCACTTTAAACTCTATTGCCTTGACATAAAGTAGTAAATTAGTGACGTTTTTAGATAGGGTTTATTTATGTCTAGATTAGATTAGAATATTGATTTTGAAATGCTGGTTGTAATTGGAAAGAGATTAGTAGCTTTCGAACTCGGATACCTTATAGAGAACGCTTTTTTTTAATAACGTAATACTTTTTCGGTCTACAACTCAGTAGGAATCGTACAAAATAATGTGCCCTCGGATATTTTTGCTCGACAGGTGACGTAGATTTGTAATTTCTGTACATTTGATTTAATTAGTACCAAAGTTCATTTGTTTAGAGAATGTCCGACTGTTTACCTATCGTTAAGGCAATTGAGAAGATTTCATTAAAATCTAAACTGCAAAATGAATAAAATTACGCAGTGAAAATAAAAGATGATAAAGCTTTTATTCCTCACTCTAAAATCAAAACTGTTCACCGCATAACTATAAAATGCTGAAATATATTCCTTTTGTGTTCTACTAAAAGCACATTATATAAAACGTCGAAAAATGTTTATGCGGTAACTAGTTTCGGCCGTGACTTTGTTCGTGCAAAAAATAAAGCCTCGGTTTTTCCTGCATGAAAAGTAGACGCAGTAAAATTGTAGACAGGATGGTATAGAGGTGAAGCTAAAATAACGAAATTTATCCAAATTTATGTATTACTAGCTTTTTTCCGCGATTTCATACTAGTAGTTTCAGGGTAAAGAATTAACATAATTAATTTAATTTCAATTGATGTAACTTGACAACTGTGTGCGTAAGTGAAAAAAACATCATTTTGTGTAAGTAATTGCAAATTTTGTCGTAAATTCAGCATAGTAAGTGCATTTGCCCTATTGAAAGCTATTACTTCAAAACCGCGTATAACCAAATTAAAAGACGTACAACAACGGGAGATGCGACACGTGCATAAGTTGGCTAACTTGAGGACTCCACACAAGTTACTCGTTTGAAGCGACGCCGCGCGCTGCATAACTAAGCGGTTCCTCTAAACTTATGCCACTGAAACTCAGCTTCTTGCTTCCTATGTCGCGCGCTTTCATTTGTTCCATTAAGAACTGACTGTACTGTCGCGTTGGTTCAAAAAGCCGTTAATTTTATCCGTGTAGTTCCTTGTAGGTTTATTGTGTTTGTTGTAGTCTTGTTAATAATTGAAAATGTTGTTAAAGTATGTTTTATGAAGGAATGCCTGTGCTTGTTATGAACAGGCGTCTAAGCCATTGTCCGTTACCCTAGGGATGTTTTTATAAAACTCCCTTAATATTGCAAAATCAGTAGGTAATTTAAAGAGAAAGAGATTGCATCCTTCGGTCTAGCCTACGCAGAAATAACGATTAAATTAACTTAATATTTTAACAAAATATTGACGCTCAAAAATACGTAATGGAAAGTCTTTATCACACGTATGTTCAAACTGAAAAACTTTAATTACAATATAAATTATACCAAATTAAGCGAACCCATTCTGCTTTCGTTTATATTGCAAATTTTACAGACATAATTAAAATTCCTCGTTAAAAAATAGGGACTTCACATCTTAATAAAAATTCTAATTTCGACACTCTTGAGTGACATTAAAAGTTACAACTACCCAACAGAAAGTAAAAACTCTTTGTAGATAAGCAAGTAAATTATTAGGAGGAAATCCAGGTTTATCCGAAAGGTAATTTTATCGTTTCGAGTGTTAACATCCGGGACGAAATTGCTCTTAGGAACGTCTGTGTATATCCGTCTGGGATCTGAGGGCCTAATACTATGTTTCAAAGTAACTCTGTTGTAGTTTTGTAAGCAGGATGGCGCACTACACGGCGTAGTGTAGGGTCTTGCTTCCACAACTGCAATAATATTATTTCTGTGGCAGTGGTAAGCGCTCTGCTAAGAAATGAAATTCGACGCGTAAGGGTATTTGTAAAGGTTTTTATAGAGTAGTCTATCGTAAATCTATAGAAATATTTTAAAAGACAAAATAGTTACTTGATTGTTTGGCTTCATTGATTTTGATATAACATGATATGATATGAATTACAAGCCTTCTGGGATGAAGTCAAAAAAACGATAGCTTCATTTTTATTAGGATAAGCGATTAAACGACCGTGCATTATAGTGTTCATAAAATGTGAAATTATAGCTATTTCAACAAATATTTGTCAAAATAGCTAAAGTATATTTAGTTATGAAGAGAACTCAATTATTAACCAACAAAGTGTAAATAGAGTAGTCTGAAGAGCACGGTACACAGTTTATCAAGTACTAATCGGTACTTAAAAACTTTCCGTAAATTAATACACGAACGAACATTTATTACCGACCCGTTTTGCGGAGGCCGTCTCTTATACTTTATGTACCCTTTACAAAGTTCTATTTCTAACCCTATATTTTAACTTTTTCATACCTTTTTTGTTACGCAAAGCCCGTTCAAGATAATGTAGACCATCTCCCATTAAGTGGTCAACAGGGCTATTGTTGAAATTTTCCAAGTCGTATTGAGTGAGGCATAAAATTTTATTTTACTGCCCTTTCCAATTACGACCTACGAAGTTTATGTTTTACCTGGGGTATAATAAAAACCCTTATCATCACAGATTCCCGGATTTTCAATTAAACTTTACGTAATCACCATTTGTTTAGTACAGCGGGCGCGCAACTTCACCCTGTGAAATTGCAAAGTTTCGTCAATCTAATCAAAGTATTTTTGATAGCCGTTATAATTTGACGCTTCAATTTTGGTCTCGTATTTAATTTATTTATTTGTTTTGTTGAAAACTGGCTTTTTATCTAATTTTAAGTTATAAAACTAAATTCAAAGCGTTTATTTTTTTATATCATTTAATATTCTAGAATCTCAAGAGAATCGATTATTGATCCGTCCATCCGTTCCGAAACCTATATCCACCTGGCTAAGATCCAAGTAATAACTGTAGGAGTTATTCCATTCGACTACTTATATAATCACTATAGAAATAATAAATATTGCCTCCACCATTCGCTACCCGGGAATCTACGACATGAGGCCATCTATTTCCAGCGAAATAGGTAAATTTGACTTACTAAACACACTTAAAAACTCCATACTTAACTTTCACGTTTCCGAACACAACTTCGTAACATTTGTATCTAACTTTTTGAGGATCAACAGATCTTTTCAAGGAAAACTTTTGGAAATTTGCACCCTCTATACGTATTGAAACTTTTTTGTTAACACATTTCATACGTCTACAAGATTAGCCTACATACGCTTCGGAAAATGTCGATGAGCAAAAAGTTTTTATATCTATAAGAAGTATAATTTTAATACGAAAGTGCGAATCATCGTTTTAAGAGCGCCTCATTGACGCCCCGCGCGGTGTTTGAAGTAACTTGAGGCTTAAATAACATAAATACGACGTGCTCGACATCAATATTTAAGGACCTTTTTGTATTCTAAATATCAATAAAAAATAAATGAATAAAAGATACAAAAGGCGTAGAACTGTGTATTCAAAGCGAATAAGCATTTTGTTACGTTGACATGAAAACAGATGTTACCAGGTTCGATAGAGCCCAAGTTGTCTTCAATGCTTGACCAGTGGGTATTATCCAAGAAAAATAACACGAAGATTTGACGCGATTGCATGATATAACGCCCAAATAAATCCAAATGTAGGTAAGACGAAGCTGTGGTGGAAAACCCAAGAATATTTTCGTTAGGGTCGCCCGGATATCTCATTTGTCAGGAAAACCTCAAGAGCCAGATAAAATAGACGGATTCAAAGCTGGTGAATGTACGAGTTGGGTGTATAATAATTCATGCTCAGTTTTACAATAATACCAGCTTCCCAAAACGTTAGGGAACAATTTGTCTTTCGATGAGAACATTAGGTGTATTGATCAATCAAGCCGACTGTAGGTATTTTATTGATGGATTGTAGCTGGAGAAATATTTTTTCTCAAATATATCTTTGACCTATGACTGATTATCTCGTACAGGACCTTGGGAAGTTTTTGTGGGTTTCCCTGAAGCGAGAGTTCAAGGTCATTAGGATTAAAACAACATCCTACTAATATTATAAACGTGAAAGTTTGTAAGTATAGATAGGTGAAGAGTATCATAGATGTATACTATGGTTGTTACTTTTTCACGCTCAAACGGTTGGATCAATTTTGATGAAATTTTACATGAAGTTGTCTAATATCCTGGATTAACACGTGCTACTTTTTAACCAACTACGTCAGAGGCGGAATTTTTTTAACCGACATTCGTGCGGGCGAAGTCTCGAGCAACAGCTAGTAGATCATAAAATATCTTGTTTTACAATATTGTGTACCTGGTTTTTTAACAGTCAGTATTTTTTTGGATTTTACAAAGTGGGATTGGATTTTGCTGTTGTAATTGTTTAATAAAGTGTTAAAAAGTTAACAAAAACATTACTTTAAAATGTACTAGACTGCAGCGAAACTCGCGCTTTTACTTTTTAATCGCGATCGCATCGCGTACCCGTTGTATATGATACTGTAAAGCTGTAAAATAAAAGTTGTTCCTCCCCAAATATAATAACTTTGTTTTTTTAATGTTTTGCGCAATCAAAATTTAACGCCACTGTGGGTACGTGCGGCAATATGGCTCTGGACTCTCAAAAAACAAGTTAAACAAAATTAGACTTTATTTTTTGCGTTCCAAAGTTATTTTTCCAAATCGGATTAACGCAGTTCAAGGTTATGTTACGGGCCGAAGTTTGATCATTTAAATCTTACAGCTTAAGGTTTAAACGATGAGACATAGCTATTGGCCTCTCTTCAGTATTTTCTAATAAAAACTTGAATACTTTAGGATGTCGTTAGCACTTTTAAAATACAGTTTCACTGGACGCTTTGAGGAATAAATAATTTAGTGTTGATATATAAACTGTAGTTGGCACGGGAAGAACGTTTAAATGAAATATACGTGGAAAATAAAGATGGTCTTAAAGAGGTTTAAAATATTTAACTCCGTTTTTAAGTTTTTAAGACATCATTTGCAGGTACAGTTAACCTGTTTGTGACACCTAAAGAACCACACCTAATAATTAAATTTAACTGTGGATAGAATGAGGCGATGTTTGAATTTGAAAATAACCTATTTTCTTTATACGATTTTATTCATATCAGGAAATTTGCTTTTGGAATAATTTATGCTTTACTTCTTGTGTTTCCTTAGAGTTTCGCTTGGAAAGTATAATTCCAATATTATATGAGTAAGATTCGTTAAAATCTGTTTCATTACGATTCGATGGGAATTCCACTCAACAATTGATTGTGTCAATAAAATCAATTAATTTTATCGTGAAACGTAAGTAATCATGAAGGAGCCTCTAAGTACTTATAAAAATAAATAAAACATTTTGAAAACCGAAGTTACTACTTCAGTTGATATGTTAAAGATTTTTTGCAGTAAAACAATAGATTACTCAGTTCTTGGACAGAGTACAAGTAAAAGACTTTGAGTAGATGACTCATTATTTGGTAGACATTAAAGAACTAAGGGAACATTTTGATCCAAAGTAAGCCGAATAAAAGGGCTACAAAAGAACCATCAATGTATACCACAATGAAGTGAGCAGCTGCACAGTTAAAAGATAATAAATTATCAATTTAACCGAATATGAGCCTTTCCTTTGTAATAAATTATCTTTATCCTAGATATTAATTCAACAAGCCGTTATATAAAGCCAATTACGCACATTCAGCATTTGCACCACGGTTCCCACATAAAAAGGGGGCTTTTGTTAATGAGGGCATAAAAAGTTCCCTTTCTAAATTATTTGTCTGAATTTGCATTTTAATTGGAAAGAAAACGCTACAGCTTTTGTGCACAACAACTGTGTTCATTGTGTGTGTCGTTAATTTTTCAGTCTCTTTTAATTTATGCGACATGTCACCGTCATTAATTTGTTTTATTTTTTTTACCGTGTCGTGTGTTGTGAGGTTATAGGCTATAATTATAATAATATATCTCATAGCTATACCGTATAGCTGACTACTTTAGGACAAAATAACCTGAGACTTACAGTTTCGTTGTATTAATCAAAATCTGATGTTGGTATTTACGTTTGGATTGAATTTTTTGATATGTCACTAGCGACAAAGATAATAATTTAAATTATCAACCATAGATTTTTCCTTCTGGCTTGCATAACAATGCATATAAGCGTGACAAAAGTAAAGAAAACTTGATTCGATAAAACTTTATATACCTGAATTAATTTAAATTTTATTCATTTCAACTTTGACATAGATGTTTTTAGACATGTGACAAGTTGTTGTCGTTGTTGAAGTTGATTAAAATGGAAAACTTTTTATTGCCATTTGATAGCATAAAAAAACAGTTAAATAAAATCTCATGATAAACAAATATCTTAACTTAAGTAGGAAATATCTGGCAGCTTATATTTTCCGTTCGCGTCGCAGAATCGTCTCGGGAATAGGTAATCGTCGCAGGCATTCTTGGTGCCATCAAAGCGTTTTATCGCACGTCGAGGGAGACATTCCGCCGTCCGTTTTAATAATGATTAAAATTTTGTTTGTATACCAAATCCCTATGGGGCCTTAAAACAAGCGGATGTGACCAGGCGCGGGAACGGTTCTGGCTGCATGGATAGCCGAGTAGTATGGGTCACCACGCAAATTATCACTCCTCAACATGTCGCGGGCTCAATCCCCGCGTAGGACAAGAATTTGTGCTTTCCACAAATGCTTGTTCTGAGTCTGGGTGTCTCTGTGTATGTGAATTAAATGTCTGTGAAACCCCCCGGGATACAAGGATAAAAATCCTTAGTGGGGGAGTTGTTCTTTGAAAAAAGAAACATGAGTGATGCGAAAAAACGAAAACGGCTAGCGAACTAGCGTAGTGCATGTTACAATTATTTAAGCAGTGTCCGGACAGTGGATTTCAATCACAAGTGGGACGGTAAAGAGGCTTGTAGTTAGATTGGAACTAGATTTCGCAGTATTCAATATTCTTCGAAGCACGTGTGATACTTTCCAGTAGGTGATTTTGTTTTTGTTCCTGACTAGCCTTTTTGAAGCTATATCCGTTAGTAGCACAATTCTAGGAACAGTCTCACTGGATTAAGCTGAATATTTCTGCCTTTCTAATCTTCTCTAACCAATTTTAAAGTATCCTATTACAGGTCTTTTTAATAGATTAGTTCCTACTTACATTTGACACTTAGACCATTGGCTTGATGCTCGTTTGAGGTATGGAGTGGTTTCAGTATGTTAACATTTAATAGTGACGTCAAGATTGAACTGCGGTGTGCTCCCGTATACGTATCATTGAAAAAATATAACCTATAAATCTAATGTACCGAAAAAAATATATTATAACTTATCTTGTAAATGAATATACGTTTTTCGATCATAAATCAAGCAGTTACGGTACTTACCTACTTGTCAATCCATGAATGGTTTAAAAGACGTTTATCTTATCTCTATTATCTATTAAGCAATATTTGTATTTCATTTTAATCTTGATTTTGCTTAAAGAAAAACGATTCAGAATTTTCTACTCTATTTGACTAAGTAGTTATGATATTTTATTCTATTAATGGAAATGTTCCAGGTTAATAGTAGACTTGGCTTTTGAAGCCTTTTTGTTGTAAGTATTGTTAGGTTATATTTGAAATAGCTTTCAACAAATTATGTCGGGTTGACCTTTTGACCGGATTTCAACAGATGTTGTTACTATTTTACACAACCAAAACTATTCTAAACCGTCGAACAAAATACCTAAATGTCCAAATACCTTATTCAAAATGCGGTATTAATGTTCTGGTATTAATGTCACGCGTTATTTGCCTATTAAAGGATACAACAGATTGATGATTAAACTATATCACCATTTAGCATTCATATAAAACACTTTACAAAACTAAATCAATAGTAATAAAATGTTTGAATTTTTTTTCAAGTCTTCAATCTCTCGCTGTTTTTGTGGCCACGCAAAGATTTAATTTCCCAGTCGTTGTAAAGGTACCCGATTATCTCTCCTATTAGTTTGTTTAGAATCTAAACCGATTATAATAGTGATATTATTGTCATAACCTTCAGCCCTTGAAATGGTTTTTTGCTTGACGTATTTTTAGGTGTAGGTTTATCTCGAATTTCGCAGGAATTTTGCCGTAATAATTTAGTTATTTGTCTTTTAGATTGAACACTAATATTAAGTTACTCGTGTTAGTATTTAATACCTGTTTTAATTAGTTTAAGAGTCCAAGTTACTACTATGGGATTTTAAACTATGTAGCTATGTAGTAATTAAGATATTTTGATGTCACTGTACGAGTATACTGATTATTCTTAACATTCATGGTAAACAAACAACTGGTAACATTCATGGTAATCTATTCTGCTACAAATACACATAACTAATGGTTTCTCAAACGCTGATCAACTCAAAAATTTGTTAATTATTATTCGAGTCTCATATTAAGCTCTGTGATTGGTTTAAAAGTCAACCAATGACAGTCCATAGCAGTTGATTTGACAGCAAATTCAATTAATCAGCCTTCCGGAAACCGGAGTTTAAAGATTCGGAATACCCTCATTGCACGCCTAAGCTGGAGACAGTTCAGTACAGTTTAATGTATAAGAAAATCGATTATAACCCTTAAACAAAAAGATTGCCCTAATTCAAATAAGTCTCCAATTTCATCTCGTTAGAGACAACAAACGAGCTAGCATGTCACCAATTCAATGTACTCGAATAGACATACAACGCACGTTAAAACCCAATAAACTGTCAATTCGATTCCGACGAACGATTCTAAATAGAAACAAAATTCGAATCGGTTAATATGTTAGAAAAATACGACACGGAAACAGAAACGTGGTAAATGGTACGTGAAGGCCATATCAAAATGTTCCCAGTCCGTCCTACTGTGACGATGGAAGTTATTTTTTTCACTTCCCACTATAGGGATCGGACTTTCGGTCCCCATAATTCATCTTTTGTTCACTGAAATTTAAAAACAGTTTCTCTTTTACCGCAGTCCTTGGAAATGGAACTTGCATTTGTTGAAAGATTTACGACGTAAAATAAAACTACATGGCCATAATTAAAGTGTTCCGAGGTTTCACGGGATAAGGGCAGAATATCGTTTTCACGTATAAGATATATACTATGTGTAATATTATCCTTTACACTTGGTGGGTTGTTTGACGCCAAAGAGGAAAACCACAGGATACTTAAGATATGAGGGAATTGGAGATGCGCAAAATCCGGTATTTGTTTGCGTTCGGTAATCCGACAATAAGCAAAACATGCATGTATCAAGTTATCTCCTCTTCACTGTACGTGTCGTGAAAGATATTGATGACTGTGGTGGCTGGAGCGACGTTTCAATCTTAGAGTTCCAACGATCTAGTCGTAACGAAGTGCTACTTTATTCTGAAATAGAACAGGAGTTCGTGAGGCCAATTCTAAGTATACGAAAGAGTAATAAGGTTTATCGATATACTTTATTATATCTGAAGAGTAGTTTGCTAACCAGTAATTGGTTGTAGTTGTAGAAATAATATTATTATCCTTAACGGTTGTATTGGGGGTCATTGACCTTTTTGTTGAGACGATTCGAGTAACGTTCGCTTGCTAATTGAGTGTTCGCGTTTTAAGACTTTTTGTTTGTTTTTCTTTGTTGTAATGACCTTTAAGTTTTTGTATAGGCTAGGCTTTGAACTATTCTTTGTAGAACAAATGACCTGTCTATAGTATAATGGGTGGAAGAAGTGAATTGGTTTCCAAAGGGCAAAGGCACTGAAAAGCATTTGTTGTACGTGTTTCAAAAAAGTATTTATTTAAAGACTTTAAATATTTACATTTATCACATACTTAAAGCCTTTAAATAAAACACTTTGAATAGATTCTAGTTATAAATAAATACTTTTGGAATCTGTGATAGCCTAGTGGTAAGACCGTAGGACTGCTAAGTCAAAGGTCACGAGTTCAATCCCCACGGTGCGCACCGACTTTTCGAATGTTGAGTGCGCTTTAGAAATAAATGTCACAGCTTCCGTGTTTCGAAAGGTACGTAAAAATGTGGGCCTGCGCCTCATCTCTCTCCGGTCGTGTCAGATTACCGTCTTATCAGGCTATGAGAGTAAAAGGAACCGAGAGTGCATGTGTGTTTGCGCACGCGCTTGTGCACTATAATATGTCCTGCGTAGCTGGCTGGTGTCATAGTTACACTGGCCGCCGTGGCCGAAATCGGTCCATACACATTACTAAATGTGAATACCAAAAGCCCTGGATATAGCAAATTTAAGTCTAGCGAGTGGGATAAATGACGTCACTAAACAATGGCACTAACCTCCTTCAAATTAATTCGTTTTATCTACAAGTTTTTATTACAAAATAAAAATAACCGTTAAAACTTTTGTATCTAAATGACTGTCTACATAGCCTTACTTCTTATACCTAACTACATAATTGTGCGTGAGAAAAATATTATTAATAATAATTACTTACAAATCCCTTCCGGGTCTATGACCTACTAAACTAATATACTTAATCTAAAAATATTAGGGCCTTAATACTGTCTACGGTGAGCTTAGCGTACTACTTACCCTTTGGGCGGCCCTTTAGGGATTATCGGCGTACCTTTATGTATGAGATGTTGGCTACCTTTTTATTCCACGTTGATGTATCACGTTTGTGAAATGACGTAACGAGGCTTGTTTATTGTTTGAAGGTGAATTCTTGGAATAGAAGAAGTAATTTGTTTGTAAATGGCCAAGTTATTATTAGGTATTTGACAGATACAAAAATAGTCTGCCAGATAGATTTCTAAAATTTTGGGTATGTATTTTATTTCATCGCATTAATAAGACATGAAGACGATACAGTTAACTTAAGTATTAGTGAAGTCATGTGTCAGTAAACTTTGTACTAATAAGTGACTTAAGTAGCCTCCATCTACTGCATCAACTACCATACGATACAACATTTTTGATGCGTTATATCTTCGTATAGATTTTTGTTTTAATTGATGTTCTCTTTTAAATCTGACATATTAGATGTGTAGTGCATTAACTGTTTTCTGCACAATACATTTTGTGCAAAAATACTACACTCTTTTACATATTCAATCACTCATACATTCCCTTTTCAATAATATATTTCTGGATTAAAAACTTCATTGTAGAACGTAACAGTGGAAGTTGGTACACGTATAGACGAACGGTTGAACGGCGGAGTTTCTTACCAAACTTCAAACAAAGTAGGTGTGAGCATGAAAGTTTCATTACGACCGCTCGCCTTAATCGTGATTCATTCTAAAACGAACATGTAAATATACTTAAGTACATAATACGTGTTTTAAACAGGTGTAAATTATGTTTGATAGTGGTAGGAAATAAGATTGTTGAGTTATTTAATAAAAATACTTAATTTTTCGTGATGTTTTATTGAAAAGGTGTTTACGGTTTAGTTTTAATGGGTCCTTCGTGTGACGTTACTCCTAGTCACAATTTATGCCACGCAGGTATTTGTTTCCGAAAAGTTTTTAAAATTATTTTTTTGTTTTTATTTTAATTACAGAAAAAGATCCATAACTTATAATTTTACTATCTAAACGACATGCATACTAAAATTTTATATGCTTTTTATACCCTATCAATATCCTTATTGGTCTCATAGGGATTGCATTCAATCCCAAATTAGGTTAATATCGTTTTTATCGAATTTCGTTAGAGCCCATACTTCCTACTATGAAAATTAGGTTGTAGGTTCCGATTCGATAAAGATTAGGATCAATTTAGAAGGTGAGTGACATCGGTCTTTGTCCTTTCCTGACCAATTATTTCATTCGATTTTATTCGAGGACAGGAAAGAAAATTTCCGTGACTGTAAAGCTGAAAAATGTCTCTGAATAAGACGTGTTCCTGAATAGTATGTTTTCAAATCAAACTTTTAATCAATGGTCGGTCTTGAGCCTTACACGGTTTAAAATAAACTAGTGAAATGCTAATAAATTTGTACATACGTATAAACCTTCCTCTTAAACATTCTATCAATAAAAAAATCCATTACGTAGTTTTAAAGATCTAAGCAAACATTAGGACGGACAGACGCGAGAAGTAACTTTGTTTTATACTATGTCTTCGTTGATATTTGCCGACAATACATTATATTATTACATGCGGTAGCTGACTATACATACTTGCGTATGGTAGGTACTAACGAAACCTTAAAACATTTATTTGCGTTAAGAACATAAAAAAACAATACTCCTGTGAAATAAATAACGTAAATTATGAAAATTAATATGACAGTAATAAAATTAACGAGAATAATGTTCGTTTAATTTTATTTTGTTTTATATGGCTATAACTTAAACAATATGGCTTTTATAATGAATACTTGGAAGGTCCAATGTGTTGTAAAGTTCTCGTTAATTTCATTGTGTATTGAAATCTTTTTGAATTGTTTTATTTTTGTAGAGAAAACCGTAAAAGAATTTCGTCAAAATATTACTGTTAAATAGTTTTAGTAAAAATAATTATGTTAATTAGTATCAGGCTACTTTGAAACGAAAGGCTTCAAATCGTGAAATTAATGAGATTTAGTGAAGAAAGGAAAATGTATTTACAACAAAATCTAAAATCAATTAAAATTTTCCTTTTCTAGTACATTTACTGGTACTAAATACATATTATTATATATATCTGTACATTATATGAATAAAATTGGAGTTGCTGTTTGTGATATTAAAGTTACCGATTTCTACAACATACAGTATATGTAAACTTTTTTTTTTAATTTTCCTATATTTTAGAAAAAAACTAAACTAAACTATTTAATTAATTGCACTCTAACAAAGTCGCAGGAACACCTAGTGGCATATAAAATCAGAACCGAAATCAAAACCTAACATTAATGAAATGAAAAGTTGAATGGTCGTCCTCGTCGTCCATTTTCTATTTTCGTTTAATTAAAAGAAGCTCACAGATATATCCCGGGAGAGCTCCGGGAAATACTAATATCTATGTCTAAAACTAATGCGATAAAAGTCAGGAAATTTTAAACGAATCTTTTAAATCTCCTTTGATAAGACAAAAAAAATCGTAGATTTTTTGTTTGTGTTTTTTTTTGCTATAAAATAATAATTTAATTACCGTGTAAAGACGTTAGTGTATCGCTACAGAGGAAAGCCCTTCTTTTCCTCTGTTAATCTATTTCTGTATGCAATGAGCATAAGTTAAAATTTCACTTCTTTTTTTCTTGTTTGTTCCGTTTTACAAGTTATTTTTAAAGTTTAGTGTTTTAATAGTATTAGCCGTAAGTTATTTTCAAATTATCCTCTGTGTGTTTTCAAACCACTATAGTATTGGGTCTGCCTGTAAAGAAAATGCGTGTTTATAATAAGTAAACAAATAATAGGTAGCTAGATGTATACTCATTCACAACAATCTAAAAGTCTCCGTTGACTGCGCACTTTATATCAGTCGATTTTTACTAGCCTGTTTCTCAGTTGAGACATGTATGAAAGTATGCAAATTATACAGACTTGGATTTGGGCTGCAAATACGTTGATAGGTCTTTAAACTGAACTATTGAGTAATCTAAAAGAAATATAATATATAACAACCAACGTTTCCACTATCTTTAATATTCGTAAATAAGTTCACAATAAATTTTTAAAACCTTTGATCGTAGATGTTTCAATATGTTCGAGATTTGTAAGAAAACACTCCTATAAAATGTAACATTGTAACTATCAAGAAACGAATTCTCTTAGTGAGAATAACAAGAGTATTTCCTCAAGTACATAGGTTATACAAGAAAACAGCTGCCCAAAATCCAGTAGAGTGTATCTTTCTTATACAAGTACACACCAATTAAGTTTCTTTTAAATCTTTTGTTTTAGTAGCTTTTGTTGTAACAACATGTCAGCCCCGTTAAGTCATAGTTCAGTACATCGATATATATAAAGTCAAGTGCACGAGGAACAGAGATAGTACTGGAGTGTAAACATCCTGAATAAATTGATGGCAACATTTGATAGAGTATTCGATAGAATCCTGACATATTTAACCGAAATTTGCGCACCAGTAATTCCGTTTCTTTTATACTTGACACAATTTAACACAAGAGACAAATAATTATGTATGTACGTACATACATTGTGGAAAGCAAATAAATGAATGTGATTATCAATATAACAATTAATATTGGACATCATTAAGCACACCACACTCTTCGCAATTCGGAGAAATATTATTGTTTTTTTTCCTCAGAAAGCAATAAAAAGTATTTACAATAATGACAGCTCTACAAAAATCCTTCCCGTCACATAATCGTTTAACATTTCATCGTTTACATTGATATTCACTTCATACAATTTATGTTCTATGTTTAATTCATTTCCTCACAAGAATATACCAGCAACCCATCCAATTCAGTCCCAGAAAGTTGATTTATGAAGACACCCGCTGGTAACAACGTCTAACTGAGATAAAATGACTGATATGTTATGAGTACTATGCAGTAACGGATTAAGGACATAGAAAGTGTGATAAATGTTCATTATCACCGCACCTATGCGTACCCAGTATTACAGTAGAATTGTTTTGGTCCAAACACGTAAATACCTAGCGTCAGTCACGCAATAAATCTTCAGGCACCTCTCGTCCTGATTTATTCAGTCGATAATCTCGACTTGTCTGGAACTTATCTTCTCGAAAGTTCGATTCGAGACGAAATGTATGTGAATGAATTACAACGACAATAGGTACATTGAGGACTGACAAAATATCGTGTCGTCGTGCTCGCGTCGAACGGCATTATGGAAATCAAACGGCTCATGTTTCAGACCTGCTTTCGATCGATGCCCCAGTAGTTGGCAAGTTACGGCTTAAAAGCACCTGTGCATATGTTTAATGTATATGCACGTGTTGTTGTTATATTTTGACTGAATACTTTATAAACAACATCAAATTGCAATTAATCAAAAATTGAATCGAACGATCAATCAAATGTACATTTTCGAAGGTCAAAAACTTCAAAGTCAAGCATTGATTGATCATAAAATTGATTACGAAAGTTTCGCTTTATGAATTTATTAATTATTAAGCAAAATATGTTACTTTAAAGAATTTTAGCCGCTGTATTCATGTTTTAATAAACCTATTTATTTTTAAGTGAGCTCACAGTTCGCAACTTTAATTGCATTTAGCATAGTCGCAACTCGATGCTATTAAAAACAACGTGTCTTTGAAACTAGTCCACGCAGTTTATTAATCTTTATAGTATAAACAGCACTATTAGTCGTCCCGCAAAAGAGCAACGTTTCGCGGCCAGTAATAATTTCACAGTTCAGCCGAGTTGCCGGCAAACACGAACTTCGTCAAAGGGATTTGGTTAATTCAATTTCTGTGTTCAGCCACCGCCTTTCCATGCTTAGGTAGAAGAAATTTGCGTAATATTTAATTTCAATACCATCTTAGGCTCGGCAAGCTTAGCAAAATCTTTCGAAACTTTAAGATTTCGTTCCTCAAATTTGATTAGAATCTTAAAAGTCTTCGGGTTATGCAACTATTCCGTGGATTTTGTGGCGGCGTTATAAATTGCTTTTGAATCAGGACAAAATTGACAACATCTCGGACACAAAGTGAACGAAAAAATAATTCTTTGTAGAGTCGAGCTTGAATTAAGTCCCGAGGGGCATTAAGCGCTTGTCTCGACGTAATGTATTGTTATCATATTATCCGGGCCGGCTCTCAGATCTCGCTAATGTAACTAATGAAACGTGGACTTACATCCACATCCTCACGATAATCCCCCTCGCTTTATGGCCACCTCGCCTTATCGTTATACAGTAATGTCTGCAAATTGTCCACGTTTCACGAGCTTGTTACCGTCAATTTACCTTTTTTATTATCACAGTAATTGCTCATTAAATTTTAATTCGATACCTAATAATGTGTACAATATATCGTACATTTTAAATGTATTACCTGATTAGCAAGTATAAACAGGGTTTTCGTTAGTGGGATACGAAGCGGGATCAATAAATAATTTGGTATGTTGGTCCGTGAGCCTAATAAATAATTAAGTATTAATAGGTACTGATAAACCGAACCGTAAAAATGGTTTCATAAAATGTTTTAAAGTAAGGCTCTGATTTAGGTTAATTGTTAATTATAATGTAAATTGATACCTCTGAGGTATTTTGACCCTTGTTACCGTAAATGTATCACGATTTCATTTTTATTTTATTTTAATAAATAAACGAGCAGAATTTTAAGCTTCCTAAAAGCGAGTTACTTGAAGCATCTGGGTGTTATTTGAAGATCTCCTGGACTAGTTTGGGCTCATGAATGTTGTACATTAAATCCCTTGTGTGCGATATTATGATAGTGGTGCACAACCTTGAACCAGTTGCCGCAATCCGAGGCTCCCGAGACGTAAGCCTGTGCCACGAAATTTAATTAGCTGAAAAATGAATACCAGCTTTTGACACCGGCCCGAAATTGAGGTGGAGGAAAAGCATTTATTTTGTGAAGCTGTGTCCTAAATAACTAGGAGGTACCACCTTGTAGGAGGTTTTAAATTAGACGTCTTTATATACAGACTGGAATCACTCAAGTTTAAAGGTAGGCTCAAAGTTAAAAGACAAATATTTTGGCTAAGAATGTCTGTGAGCTTTATTCACAGAACTGGAAATGTTCTACCATTTACAAAAGAATATATTATTGCTTAGATATTATAATTTTTCTTTTTACTAAACAAGTGGAGTATTTTTTTCCACATTTTATATTCATCGTAGGTAATCAGATTGTGATGTAAAAATAAACTACTCGAACGTTAGTTAAACACTCTCTTCATGCCAGCCTTACGTACATGAAATCCTTTTGAAATATGAAAATATATTTCACGGGAAACGTTCCTTTTTACTATTTTATTAATCAAAATTGCATATTTTATGAAACGTGTTGTAAGAGATATGAAAATCTCTACACTTTATAAGTTTCGTTAAAATAAGTATTTTCTATTGGTTGTATGTTGTAATGTAGAGGTTGTAAAAATAGTATAGCAAAATACAAACATTCATAAAACCTGTTATAAGAAAGCAAGATTGAACAGAAAATAGAATAGAGGCTTTTGCCCAAAAGTGGGTCATCGTAGACAAAAAGTGAATAACAAATAATATGTATAAAATTTCCTTCACTACATTTATCACAGCTGTAACAACCCCTTATTACAGTGACACCTACATCAGCAGAAAATGTCAAGAAACATTTTGAACATGAGAAAGTGTACATTATGCATTTGAATCATAAGAGGACGACTAGCATGGAACATGGAACATTAAAGCTTTTGGACATATGCGGGTACGTAGTGCGACTAATTGCGACAGTCCATGATTTGACGTCCAAATTATGCATTGTTGTAATTTAAATCCGACGGCATGAGCACAGGAATGAAGTTGCAGTGAATTTTCTGACACATTTACAATTAGGCAAGAGTACAAGGCTTTAATGTCCTTGGTGATGTACGCATTGGTAAGATGCGTTTTTATTTATTACTTCATTATTTTTGTATTCCTATGCCCAAATAAAAGACAAGGTTCTCTTCAAAACTAAGAAGTTATGACAGTCCAGATTTTGGGGTCCCAAAATTTCCGTTTTTATTTCGGGGGTGTAAAATGCAAAGTAGCTCTTACCGCAGTGTTCCTAAGATTTTTATTTCCAACCACTGAGGTATTGTTACCTGAGGTGTTGTAGACATGACTGCATTTGCCGCATATCAAATTCAGTGCGCTGTGTGCTCAGATTTTTATTTTAGCCCATGTATAATCCTACTTCTGGGCAAAGGCCTTCCCCTTCAACACCTCTGTTGAAACAAAGTTCTTCCTCCGTTTATTGGTAAAGATCTTCGCCTATCAGTCTGCTCCGGTAACTAGTTCCAAAATAAATAGAAAAATCTTCACTAAAATGTCTGATTAATACATTTTTATTCTACTAAATAACACTACAGTGGTAGACAGTAGTCACCGCAGTGACATTATTAAATCAATCCTTGTTTCTCGTGACTCCGGGTGCACTTTGGCTGCAGTAAATTGTGTTACCGTAGTCCTTCGTGCAGGTGGTGTCACGTTTCAATCAAAGTTACCCCTTGCCTAGTACAAAGGGACATCTGCAAAACAATGGATTTGTTGAACGAATAGTCAGTGCCAAAGTCTAGAAAGTAAGACTTAATATAAATAGCGACTATTAGAAACTCTTTGATAGAAAAGTTGAGAGTTAAATGTTACGTAAAAATAGAATTACAACTGCAATTAATTTCTCTTTTAAATACACAGCTAACTGTGGTCCACTATCCACTTTATACTTCTCATAATATTGTAGCCCGCAGATATTATTCAATGGCGCAATGCGTATTTTTCTTTTATCTTCTAACTTTTAAAGCAACAAGTCTTTATAACTCTTAACATCCATTTCGCACTCGTTCTTTTGTCTCGAATTCAAATCCAGAATTAAAATCACATTTCTCGCTTGCAATTCTTTGTTAAATTACGACACTATTACAATAATACAAGTAAGATAGTGATGTTAAAATACACAAAGGACTGCTAAATATTGCGACTATAACCGCACTTGGCAACGGGATTGGTAATCGCAGTAAATTGTCAAACCGTGAGGTTGGCGGCTGAACATACGGTACGGGCCAATAAGCGTATGCTAATCTTACATTGGCATTCGGCGTCGCGGGTTAAATACTTCACTAGATGTGTTCATAAGATTACTTGATGTATTCAACTTGTTTTGGACTTTAGAAGTGCAATTTGATTGTTAAGATTGCTGAGTCCTGTTATCATAGTTGTAACTATTCGCGACTGAGTATTGTGACTATGGCAATTGTTACTGCACTATGTCCAACTGTTTTGTTTCGCGTATGCGACAATTTTAATATTTTTGTAATTTACAAATGTCTTTTCTAAGTCTGGGTGTTCATTGTCAATTTGAATGTGAAACACACAGCTATAACAGTCGTGCGATTTTTAAAAAATATCACGTTAACTAGATTTATTGAACTTATTTCAATTCTTTACTGAAAAACAGTTTAAATTATAAAGTAAATTGAAAATTTGCTGCATGTTTTGGAATAACGATTTATCTCTGAGTGCACTTGAAAGCCACTAAAACTTTACCAAAACATAAACACACAATGACATAAAACATAATGGAAAGTACAGTAAACAATGACTTAGCTCTGCTTCTCACCTCTCGGTTTTAATTCCGACCTACAAACCTATATGTGTTAAGACAAATGGACCTTTAGTTAAATGGCTCGTGTGTTAGATTACTATTTCGGGCATCGCATTCCCACGAAACATTTGTTAAGGCACAGATATACTGTTATTAAATTTACAAGCTGGATTTATCGGTGAGAACTGAAAATTATCATAAGGTACTTCCCTCTGGGGATTTACAAATTTCTAAGTTCTAGAGATCTAGATTATTATAGCCTAAGCTCTAAAACCTACAATAGAACTAGGTGTAGTAAAATATCTAAATTTGCATATTGTTATTATCTACTGATCATAAAACGTTTTAGTAATATCATGACCTATGAGGTCGGAATCTATAACAAAAAATACTTTTTCACGGGCAGAGGTAAATTAAATTCTTTTCCAGTAACATAATTTACGCCACGGTAATTTTATGAAGGGACTTTTGACTGGAATGACAAAATGTAGTTGTTGAAAATAAAATGAATATTTGTTTTTTATTACTACAACAACTACCTACTAACTGTCAAAAGCAAAAAAGTTAATTTGTTGAAATTTATTATCCTATTATTACCTTTTTTCTTGTTTTATTTCAACACAGTATGTTTTTATATAAACAGGTGCAACACGAGTTATGTCTACGCTTTCAGATCGTGGCATCCGGTCAGCATCCTAAGCTCGCGGGCGTGTTGCAGTGACAAACAGGCGGCGTATTGTTGATGTAACTAAAATTTTGAAGGTGTGCAGCCCTTCTGCTACTACGCGCCGCGCAGCTGTAAGCATATTTCTTACAAACAGCTGTTCCTTACTGCTGTATTTCTTTATACTGAGACTTTAGTTATTACAAATGTTTGAATATGTTGGAAAAATAAAAACACAAATATACTAAAGCTTCCTAAACAGGTACAGAATGCTATTCTAAAGTCCTTGTGCGCTGAGCCCCTCAAGTAGTGCTCAGGTAAAGTACACCGCAAGGCAAAAGGCAAGTGTCTGTGCCATCTACTAAGACTGAGGTAGCGGAACATGGAGGTCAGAATAATGCTATACGCTTTTGTTAAAGAGATTGTTAATAAATTCCCAACTAAAGATGCGTTTTTGTGACTGCAGGGATGGAATTTGATGCTTCGATTTATAGGTTAGTATTGAAAGGAGGAATCAAACGCATTATGTTTTTATCTTAGACAGCACTTGGTAACATGATAAGAGTAAATTGTATTTATTGGGTTGAAAACTGTTTAGATACAACATTCAACTCGCTTTGCTTTCAACTTCGGACATGGGTAATTTGATTTGTCATATGTTTTTTTAAAGTAGAGTCTTGTTTTCCTCCTCTCTTCCAATTTTTCGAGCCCGAAAGGGTTTTCAGTTGCTACTTTGTTATATTTAAAACCTTTAGGCATTGTGGAGCAAAATAAAACATGGAGTATTGAGTCTAGTTTCTAGTGTACGTAAAAAGGTTCTGCTCACAAAATTCGTAGGGTAATTTTAGTAGTGGGTGAAAGTAAATCTGTCTGTCTGTAAATGTGTCTGCATTTGATATGGTCGATATGGACAAAAAATTCTACGAAATACCGTTACTTTTATATAAAATAAGAAGTTGACTGGGAAGTGCTGGAGCTGCGAACTTGAGGTAATTTAATCTATAAAATGACTGCTTTTTTAAGCAGATTTTACAATGAGTATGAATTGACTAGAATTGGAAAATCTTTTTTGTATTTAATTCATGGGCCTTATAAATATTATATCTTTCAACTTGAAGCCCTATCAAGTTTTTTTTATTAACATCAGAACGATTTACGGCGTTCATGTTTCTCCAAGTAATAAAAAATGTATTACCTATTGTGTCAGTTTCAACGTATGTAATAAGGAATAGAAATTGTATTAGGTATATTTAGATTGATTAGGACTTAGGCTATCCATCAAGCGGTAGACCGTAGTAAGTGGAAAAAACTGTTTGGAAATTACGGTGCCACCCACGATTTTCATCAGATTTAGGATTCAGGGTTGAATTAGATTACATACGTATTGTTTCGTTTTTATTGGGTATTGCTGGGAAAATACTATTAGGAAAAAAATTGTGCGGAGACTTCCAAGGTTAACTGTTTATAGAGTATGAGCCAGCGAGGGCCAGACCTTCTTCATTTTATACGACCTGAAAACGTATCCGTGTGAAAGTGCATAAAATAGTGCCTTAAATTATTTTGGTACCTGTTATCTGCCAAAGTAACCACAACCGAAACTTAATATTTGCGGGTCGTTCTTACCTATTTTGGAGACATACATAAATTTTCAGCTGAAAAACAGTAACAAAAAGCTCAGTCCCGAAAGTGAGATATTATTCTACACGACGTAAAACTGAGCCTCTCTTCGTCGACTGTACAACAGTATATAACTTACTCTTTAAAAACGCAGTGCTAAGCTCCCAAGGCTAAATAAATGCAATATCTTAGTACCGTATCCTCCTGAGAAATCTTTTGTTCTATGATCTCAGGTGAAACCTTCCAGCTAACTTTATCTAAAGCATTTAGAACTCGTCACTACTTGGTTGGACTTTGTATCGTGACTATCTAGACTTTATTGCCGTAAGTTCCAGTTAGTTGATAAAATGCTTTTGTCCTAACGTGTGGTATTCGTAGGAAATACTGCTTGCTCAAAAACTCTTCAGATAGGAAATATACATTTACCTATGTGAAAAGTTTTTGATGGAAGAACTTTTGGCTTTTAGCTTTTTCTGCGGCAACTTTGTTTTTAATTTTAGAACTAGATTTTTTTTATTCGTCGGTAAAATATTGCCAGTGTTTATCCAGGGTGTCATCTTACAAAGTACCAAATTTCACCAACATTAGTTTAGACGGTAGAGTGCAAAGAGGTAAAAACATAATTATATACACACGTGCACACACCCACATACTTTTGCCTTTATTATATTAATGTTACGAGAATTTAGACGAAAAAAATAAAAATACCATTATAGAATAATACTAGGAAAAATACAATTAACATCTTCCTTAAGGAATATTCACCGTCTAATATTTACATTCCCGGCTTAGAAAGTATTTCCTTACGCTTTGTAAATACGGCTCATTTTCCCAAAATCACTTATTCTTTTAATATTTAAGGGTGTAAATAAGATTTTACGTTGACAATGGACTAAAATTAGAATTTTTTCACTCGCACTAAAGATGTCTCGACAGGTATTCAGACGGGGATGTAAAAAATAGGATTTTCTTTTGAAATGTAGTCTTCATATAATTTTATTTAATGACAAACAGTTTATTGAAATAATATTGTATTTTTAGTTTTATTTAAGTTTCAGAATGTAATGGTAAAAGGTTTATTTGTTGATACTTTGCAGAACCATTTTACCGGATTCACAATCGGATGCTTGTGTGAACATCTACCTACAGCTACAGCTACCAAAATGGTTGGTAGTAGTTGAATGTATCCAAATCCCAAGCGAGTACCGCCAGCAAAACAGCGAATATAAAAGGAAAATAAAAAGCGCGGAGAATACCAAAATACTTCCTTCCTCAAACAAAGAAAAACAGGTGTGTTTTCCTTGTTCAAAAATACAAAAATACAAAAAATATTAGCACCCAATTCTCGCGTGAAACGGCGATTACACGCAAGTCGACTGGTTTCCGTTGAGTGGCCGCGGCGCAAACCAATGAGAACAATAAATTTTCGAGTGCTCAACTCAGTGAGAGAGATTTAAGGCAGTCGATAAGTGAGTGTTGCTGAAGGTGGTCGCAGAATGTTGAAGTCGCCAGATTTATGTGGGGATTGGCGACTTATATATGGGAATAGTGGAAGAACTAAACGGTTAAGTTTAATGTATTTTACGACGCTTAAAATGTATGATTTTGATAGAACCGTTTTTGTTAAAAATGTGGTTACAAAAATGAATATGGATAAATAGTTGAAGGGATTAAGGTCAGCTTGTTAACTATAACTTTCTTTTGTTTCGCTACCTGTTATAACATTACCTTTAAAAATGAATCATTAAGAAAACCTTAAAATATGGATTAAAAGACGTTACAAAAAATTGCTTGAAATGATTAGTTTCTAGTCTAAAGTATTTTAGAACAAAGACGTTCCTTAGCTCTCTAACAAACCCTGATCCAAGTGCCCTTAGTAACACAGCTGCGTGATTTAATTTACGTTTAAGCCGACTTCAGAAGTTTTAGGTCTCGCGAAATGTTTGAATTAGCGAGTTAACTGAAAAGAGGTTGGTGGGAATTGTAAAACGAAATTAGATGGCCTACCACCACTTCTAGTAAAATAATTGCGGTTTTAGAGGCATGACAGCGCACTATACTGCGTAGAGTGAGGCCTCACTTCCACAACTGCAATAATATTATTTTAACCGGTAGTAACACGCCTGAACAAGATACCGTAGCCAAAATTGTCACACAATTGCTTGATTACCTTAATTTACACAAAATATATACCTCCCTTACTCATAAATCATGTTAAACCTCTTACAAGCTATTATTTCCTTCACACACTCAGAAACGCTCTATTCTCAGAATAAAAAACAAACAAATGGATATTTACAGGTGTCTGAGGCAAAATGTCACTGAAGGATATTTTCGTATTTTGTAGATAACTCGTTCAAAGAATAACGAACAAAACACTTTCATGTATGCGCTCGTATTGAAGTACAAAGGGTGCATTTATGCGTTAAATGCATACTAAATCGCTCGGAAGGTAGAGCAGGTAAGGAACGCTATTTTTAGTTGATACCGCTATTATAATGCATCTATAAATTATGACGTACATTGCCATATTGTCATACAATGTTCTGAAGGTTTCACCTACTTTGAGTGACCTGGATTTAAAATAAAAATACGCAACATTTCGGACGAAATGCCGGTACTGTGTTAGTATGTTGTCGCCGTATAAAATGCTGCACTTTACTATGTAATATAGAGTGCACATGTACCACGTTAAGTGGACTTGTTTCTTATATTGTGCACTTTTGGTAGCATCTGGATAGAGGAGTAGGTACAGCTGCTGGCTTGTATAACACCCTGAACCTTTGAAGTTTTTTTAATATCTGATAGCCGGTAAGACACTATAATTCTGACAACCACGTGTATATTTCAAAAAATCAAAAAACATATTAGGTATGCAATTTGCTTATTTATTTTATGTCATTGTATTTTTCATTTCATACAATAATTATTTTACTTTTAAATTCTTCGACTGTTAAATTTTATCTACTCAGGCAAGCTAAATTAAACAATGAATTTTCTACCAGCAAACTTTAGAGTGATAGAGAAACTGTCTTGAGGAGATAAAAATAAACGCATAACTAGTAAATACACATTTATATTTTAGCTACATAAATAGCAAAGATAATAAATAAAAGCGAAATTATGCAAACACATCTTCACGTTGTCTTACGAGTTGTCTGAAACTTTACTAGGACATCTACATGCGTTGGTACGGTTCCAAGTTGTAAACAAGAAAGAGAAATCATTTAAAATGAAATGAGTATTTCTATTATTATTAGCTAGAAAACCTAAGAAGTGAAAAAACATGCCAGAGGCATATGTTCAGCAGTGGAAGAATTTAAGAAGAACAAGAAGTAGCCAAAGGCGTCAGGGTCAACTGCTGGCTTTCCAACTCCTTTTAAAGGATTTCAGCAGTCGTGTAAGGGGAACACCGCTCTACATCGTATAGTAAGCTGTCTCGCGTCCACACTGTGATATTCTGACTTTTAAGGTAAGAATGAAAATTAAAATTACCACTTTTAAAAAGATAAAATACTATTAAGCTCATCATCATCTTTTTTAGCTATATCGATCTGTGGAGGTTTGTTCCGATCTAGCTCTCTCGAAAATAGCATTTCAAGTCTGTCATCAGCTAGAACATTTTGTAATCTATGGCAATGCGTTGCAACAAAGTAAAATTTCCGCATTGTTTTCAAAAACCGACTTTATGTACACGTAATAAGTATACTTATCCAATGACGTACAGTACTCGTATAATTAAAGATGTATGCCAACCAAAAGTATTTTGTCGTTCATATTACTCTAGGAAATTAGTTTACAAAACATTTTCGAGTACATTTTCCGGAAGCTTCTATACGTTATTTAAAACCTAGATTAAATACAAGCTGGTTGAAATGTAGCTCGAATAAAATTTCTTATTATTTCATTTTGCACCTACTTTTATATTAAATTGAATAAAATTACTCCCTCATACGAAAGCGTTTGTTCCCAGTAAAACGTATCTACGTTTATTCGTTTACCGGGTTTTTGTAAGGGAAATACTTATTTTCCTTTGTAAAGCTTATTCACATAAGTTTATTAGAGTCAGATTCTCTCGTGAATGTAACCGCAGATTTTAATTTTGCCGCTTGTGCTCTTAATTTAGTGTGCGCTACTTCCGAAGTTCCTGCGTGGCAGCTTCCCACTCGCATGTTACATAAAAATGTTTTAGAACCTCCTCGGATGGACTAGATTTTTATCCCGTTCTTTTCGTACAGATATCATTATGTCATATGGATAAAGTGGGCTCCGTTCGCTTCTACGTTATCTAAAAGCTATTTATTTTTGCAGTTTGAGCACTTTACAAATGAGGCAACTTAGCCATCGGTTGTTTTAAAACGACCTCTGCTTTTAAAATGCGGGCAGACCAATAATTCAGGCTGTAATCGTCTCGGAGCAAGGCAAACGTTTTTCTTCTGTAAAAGTACATGTATTGATCACCAGGCGGTGCAAAGAGTGATCAATATCCGTTCCTTCTAAGGTGCAATGTATTGTGAAGCAACGTTGTACATTTCAGGCCATTAGCGTCCAGGTGTTGTGACCATGTTGTTTCGTTCACCTGAGCACTTACCTATACATCTCAAAATAATATTATTGCAGTTGTAGAAGCGTGATAACGCACTGCAAGGCGTAGATCGTCGTCTGTCTTCCACATCGGTCTTCCACATCGGTCGGTCATGGCAACTGCATGTTAATTGTTTGGAATAGAATTTCCGAATTCAATTAGTAAACGTGTTTAATCACAATAGTACTTCTGAACCAATGTGCCTCACTATTTGTTTACGTAAATACACAAATAAAACGTAAATAACTCACAAATTAATTTATTGGAAAACCTTCAGTAATTAAAATCAAGGAATATAATTAATTTTGTAGGTATTGAAAAGTGTAAAACAACATTTTGTTAGTTTCAGAGTTAAAAGCCAGAAGCCTGATCAAAAACATTTTACATAAATGTTTTTGGTTTCAACAACAGTTACAGCTGAAATCAGAAGGTTAATTATTTGACTAATAGCTAAATGAAAAATCGATCGGAACACAGCGAATGTTCGATCACAAAGCGTTCAAATGGTTCCGTTAATAATATCAGTTAGTTTTCCAATAATTGCTTCGCTACTTGCCAACTCTCCCGATTTAAGTACGTACCTACTTCTATCGCTCCGACTTTTTCATTGACTTCGTTTGTAAAGCTTTGTTGATTTCTCTTAATGGAAAATTTCTAATTTCTTTCGGAAGCCATTCTGAACAAAATTCAAAGATCTAATTTGGCTCGTTACTTCGCGAGCTTCCCGAAATCCTTTTTTCTATTAAGAACGTTGGTAATTGTATGCAACCAATACCTACATCTTCCATTACTTTTCTCATTACCTAGCCATTGTTTTGCTAACAAAGTCCCGAGGAAGAAACATTTCGATTCTATTTTTTGCTTCGTCCAATTTGAGACCTTTGAAATTACTTCTTAATACCATCTTGATTGCAAAGATTTGATGAGAATTTAAATGTAACTTAAAGGGGAACAAAGATTTGTAGATTCGTATTTATACCGCTTCTGTAGCTAACTTGTACATTGATGTTCTACTAAATGACTCACCCATGAGTATGAAGGCGACGGCGATGACGAAGGTAAGCAGCATTTCCTAAATATCTGATATGGTTGATATGGATATGATTCCGACTTTTCTATTTTTTATTCATGAATCATGACAAGCAAAAAAATAACTATAAATTGTCGATTTAAACAAAATAAAAGGCTTTTTCGCTAACAAGAGAATATACGATTTTAATACTTTTCCTTTCAAAGCCCAATTTATTTGCCCACGGAAAACTTTTTCAAATTGTTCAAAATATAAAATCGTAGAAAGAGAGGAAGCTATTGTAAACTATTTATTATTTACGACACTCTTCGAGAACCAATTGTAAGTTTTGCCAGCTCCAAACGGTCTTCGGTTCGACAAGTTTAGGCTTAGCCCATATTGGTGCATCTGGTTGAGTCTATTTAAACAAACTTCTCTGGACTACAAACTGTACTAACACACATGAGCTTAGTATCGAGACCAATAGAACAATTTGTTTAAACTTGAATGTAAATGACAACTTCATTATTTCTGCTAAGTTAAATTTCAGTTCCATCATATATTGTACTTAAACCTGCAAAGGATCTTACTAATCTCTTTTATACAGTTAAGAAGAAAAACCAACAACATTACCCTGAGGCTTGCGTAAAAACTCTTTGTTGTGTACATTCAGCGGCTTGATCATAATTCCTATTAAGTTCATAGTTAGGAACTTTTCTTGTTGAATTTAAACTCCAGTAGGTTTACATCCAACTTTGTAGAAGATACTTTCACAGTAATGTGTACGGATCCTTTGAATTTGTTTACGTACGTGAAGCGTGAGAGCCGCTCTGCGCGACGGCAGCTATTTCAATATGCAAGTGAGCGGCCGCTACTAGATCTTATCGTAAATTTGAAAGTCTTCAATAAAAAAAATCTGAAGGCTTGGAAAATAAACAAACGAAAACATTAACGATATAACGTAAAGAGTAATTTTAGCTTTAAGCAAAGCTTACGACACCATTATTACTATAATTAACAAAGTTTAAACTAAAAAATACTGAAACAAAAACTTAGAAATGTTTATTATTTCTACATTCAAAATCAGGTTTTTAGTTCAGAGTAAGAAAGATCTAAAAACACTCACTACCCAAGCATGAAGGTTTAATATGGCTCGTAACATTTAAATCAACCTATAGCTATATAAATCAGGTGTTCCCCAAGGAGGCGTTCTGGGTTAGATACTTTTTTACAAGGCGTCAATGCCGAAAAAACCCTTACATAATATGCATGTTAGATGCGTAGTGAATCAGTTGTAGATTTTATTTCGAAAGTTGAACTAAATACATATTATTTAGATTGGTTAATAATTGTAATGAGAATTGAAATAATAAATCAGATGTTATGTGCACAAATTAGTAATGCTAATAGATGGTGATGATTCTAAGCTTACAGCAGTTGCAGTAGTCGTTAGTTTAACTTCTGTGTGAGCTATTAAACATCCCAGTTTTTCTATAATTGTCTTCTAGAACTTCTACTAGTATAATATCAACAATATCTATATTAGAACAATTAATATTAAAAACAAGGATATTACCAGTATTTAATAAGATTACAATCAATGGTAAGAATTAAAAAAGGAAAAATGTTTCGTATGTGTTGAGTAAATAACTGTTTAAGATTGCCTTCTAGGCTAGGCATTACAGTATACCTTACATTTAAAGCTGTACCTAAAAATCTAGAACATTCGATACGCTGACGTGCATTCTCGTCACGATTTTGAGGTTATTCTTTTTCTATACGTGACTTTTCTAATTTTTCAGAGGCATATGCGAAAGTTTACTGAAAAATGCAGTGCCAGGTAAAACATTTTAGCGATATAGGATGCGACAGACTTCGATGCGGTGGAATGCCTTTTTCAATTCTCCCACGGTATCGGATGCGTGGAATAAAATTCACGTCTTGGAAACGTGCGCTTTGTGGCACAGATGCCTTGGATCGCCGTGACTCGCTTCCTGAGACCTCCGCAAAGAATGCAAAGTTTTCAACTAAATATTGGTAATTTTATTTCTGACTTGCTGATATTATTCTGAACTATTCATGAAAACTTATTTCTTGATATGAAATAAAATGTAGGCATTTTGTTGTCTTTTGTTATATAGGTCACTGTGTACCGAATATTATGCTTTAAGACAAAAAACATTTATAAAATAACGAGAGGTTGAAAGTTCCTACGTCTGACAAATGTTTGTTTGGGCAACTAACAACTTGTGACTAATCTTTTAATCTTGCTTCGCTAAGGCGCTCTGCACCCCGAGACTTGCATTTCGTATTGTCACAAGTTGAATAAAGGCATCCAAAGTTTGCATTATTGTCTTGAGATCAAAGGTTTCAAATTTGGGTATTAAGTTACCCGTAAACGTTGAATAACTTTTGTCTGCTTTTGAACTTAGCCCTGTTATGTTTGAATTCATGCGGAAATATTTCTTTTATGTTCTTTGTATTTTAGCTCTAAAGAACAAAGTTGGTTTTTGGGAACTAGGATTTTTATGTTTATAGGTTAAGCGTACCAATAACCGATAGTCATTTGACAAAAGAAAGGTAACTCAATTTATCTCCAGTGCATCAAGCTAATATAAAATAAAAAAATCTTTTGAAATATTCTAAACCCACAGCATCTAAAGCTTTAAATCGAATTCTTCAGATAACAGTTCAAAATCAGTGTACCAAGAGATTTATCTTCACGTAAATAATTTACTCAAAAATATGGCGGTCTCGTACATAGGAGATGACATCTCTTGAGGGTCGACGTTAAGTAAATGCAGTAGTAATGCGAGCTTAAACCGCCAGAAGCGTAAAGTTGGGGACACACTGGGGAATAGTCCCTCCACATAGTTGCATAACACGGATTTTGTAACTAGAAACATCTTTATACAAGTTTGACCATTCGGGTTGTTGAAAGTTTCTAAACTCTCTTTTGTGCCTAGGAATTTTCAAGGTTGACGACAATTATGCTTATGAATGTTCAAATCGTGAACGGTCCTTTAGAAATGTATTTGTTACATTATCCAGCTGTTTAATTTCATTAATTGTAAAGTCTATTTACTTCGTGCTCTTTACGGCGGTATCGGATATTATACTAGCATTTTTAATTACGATGAGTCATTAATTGCAAGTTTTAAACCTCAAAGTAAAATATCTTATGAAAATAAATTAAAAACAATAACATTAATTTTGTCTGTTGCGTATAATTTCCATAATTAACAAATTATAAGGACGTTTTGACACAAATTAACAAGACACAAGTTAAATGGATTATTCCCATGATGACTTTGGAACCAAAAGTGTAATTTGATTACTTTGTTTTTCGCAAAGTTAAACATTAGAACAGACATACTTCGTAGACATTACTTAATTATGCGGTTGAGTGACTTTATTTAATAGATTTTTCTTCATGAAATTGAGATGGATCTTTCGCAGTGTGGCCGTTACCTTATAATATAAGCCAGGCAGATAAAAGTGATGAATATAAGGGTGCTTCGCCATACTGGACGTAGAGGACATACGAAATCAGAACAAAAAGTCCAGTTTTATGTAGTGTGAAGAATAAATTCTCAGTTCTGTCCTTTCATGAATTGTAGCTCAGATTTCTTGCATACAGTGGGAGTTGAGAAAGAGGTTAGGAATTTCCGTATCTTTTTAAAATGAATTTCAATTCGAGAAAAAAAGTGTTTTTGAAAGGAGTCTTAACATTTTTATTACTTCTTTTAGGCCTAATCGAACAACATTTGAATGAATAATAAAACAAGTTACACCTAGTTACTTGATTTTATTATTATTTTTGTGAACCCACATTGTCCCACAGTTAGGCAAACGCTTCCCTCTCGTTTTTCCATTTCTGACTTTTGGAAGTAATTGTAGCCCATTCCCTGATGAAGTAGTTAAGGTTAGTTAAAACGTCATCTCTACCTGGGCCTACAATATCCGCCTGCTTAGTTGGTATTTTCAAAAAAACTTAAAGAAAAATCACTTAAATATTGAGCCAGCCCGGTGTGTTCCCCGAAGCTGGCAGCGGTGCATCTGATAAAATTGATGTCAGTGCTCGCGACGGTGACACACGGCAACGCGCGACAGCCGTGACTTAACTCACAAATCCTGCGCTGTTGCTGCTGTTCCTATTCAAAATATTATTTATGAAGGCAACCTACTTTTCCTACGGTACAAAAGAATTTATGTTTTATTTTGATTGATTTGTTGTGATTGGTGATTTTTCGTTTCATTTCTTCCTAATTTTACTGGAGATAATTTAAAACACGCATCTTGTACGCCCAGATTTGTTGATCAAAACGGTTTACTCTACGATATTTTTTTCGATAAGAGATATGAATAGTAACAACATTCCTGAAGTATGAGTTCGCCAAAAAAAATTGAAGAGTCACTTTATTTTCACAACTTTATTTAGTTTATCACTTTACCTTTTTCGCAACAATAAGATGGTTCACGTGTAAAAATCGACCTTCCCATTCGTTCCCGTAAGTCTCGTAAAGGAAGGCTAAGAGATTACATTAGATGGATGGGTAGTCGCGTCCGTTTGTACATCTATAACCGGCTGTACACGTATAGCATCGGCTTACGAAAATCTTTCTCCAAGGTATATGGAAGTTAGATTGCTGTCTTTTTGGGTAATGCTTGCCAGTAAACATAACGAATGAGGGTTCAAATATAGCATTTGTTATTTAAATAGGTAAGGCAGTAAACCTAGAAAGCTAGTCTATATTCGATTGATCCGTAAGATTAAATATCACAATAAATCCGCTATCAAAATCTAAGACCCTGCACTAAACCGTTTTGATCTCAGATTTATAAGAAGCTTACACTTAAAACGTTTTATAAAAATAACGGCCAAATCCATTATTAAGTTTTTTAAGTAAAATCTGGATAAAAGGCTTAGTACGTATTAGACGAACATAACTTTTCAATTACAGTAACTTGTGCAATTAATGTAGTTTTTATGTTGCTGGCTGATACCGCTTATTTATTGCCAAGAGCTTTTGTTTTATCAAATAAAAAAGTAAGCTTGGTTTAATGGATTTTAAATCTTGAATCTGCCGATATAAGAGAAGCATAAATACATTTATTTATTTTAAAAGTATTTTATTCTATGGTTTAATATTACTTTTAATATCTACTATAGAGAAATCATTTTTCCATATGCCTAACTACATAATTAAGAAAACGACTAAGATATATTGAAACAGTATTGTTTGTAGTAAGAAGTGTTTGTATAGCCAACAAAAATGATTACTTATAAGTTGTAACAATTTAATAAACGTAGATATATTTTATCAGGATTTCTATTTGTCTTTATAATCAATATATAGGTCACAGATTTCATTACTAAAATTAACAAACATCACCTTGTATTTCGCTCCGAATTTCCCAAAAACGACACTAGCGTTATATGTTTCTAGCGAAATTAATATTCTTGTTTACTTGGCCTTTCTGTTAACACAACGATGAAGATGTATGAAGATGTGAGGTTGATTCGTTCCCCGCACTCCGGTATTGTTTACCTTTGAAATTGGATATAACACCAGCATTATCAGAAGGGGCAGAAATTTAATTATGTTTCGTTGTTTTACCTTCGACCGTTTTATGGGAGTAGTTGTTAGTTAAGAATTGGTTAATCAAACACCGTGGGTAGGGGTAAGAGAAATTTAATAATTGTATTTTAAATTAAATATTAATATTTTAACAGCACCAAAAAGACTCTAAATTGTGTGATGGTTTTGTGAAACGTATTGGTTAACCGATCTGATAATAAATTAAAATAAATCTCAAGAAAGCCTGCATGCATGTTGGACCTGTGTCACAATGTAAGCCTTTAAAAAAGGACCGAGTTTCTTTCCTAAAATTTATACCGAGAACTTAAAGAAAAACAAATAAATAAATCAAGTTTTTTTTTTTAATTTAGCATTATTTTCTAATAATTTACAGGAACAGAAATTAAATATGAAACAAAGATCTAGGCGTTCATTCATTTCAGTTGAAAAGGAAAACGTAGAAAATATAGGTCGATGACGATGAACTTGCGATACGGAAATTGTGTTACATTTTGTGTCGATAAATACCTACTAATGAGTGGATGAAGACAATAGGTTACGTTCCCTACTTTTCCGATAGTTATTATAAGTATACGCTATATTATTAATGAATCCCTTCTGAGGCTGATATTTATCTGATCCCATATTACACTGTATTGTTATAACGCAGTTTGGCTTCTTTCATTTCACCATTCATTCCCGATTCACAGTCAGATAATACTATATGGCTCGTCTCAAAAGATTTTCATATTCAAAGCGATTGTTCCACTATCCTATTCACTTTTGTGACAACAAACCCAAGTTTTATAAAGCGTTTTCATGTACTTAGCGTGCGAATGGAAACTGGAAAATCAACTCATGTATAATATATCATTTTGGTACTCAAGTCTTCACGACTAGACGTGTTTGCGTGAGAAGTATTATAGCTAAGTGACTTTATCGCTGTAAAATTTCATACGATGTTCAGGAACAGTACAATCATGCACATTGGCTTCCTGAGGATGCATAGAGGTTTATGACGTCACTACAAAGTTATAGCGGAGTGTAGACGACGTCGAGTGTTGGCCATAAACACACTATAAAGCGGGCGTGTCCGCAGTAACGACACTGCATTACAATGGGTATTTGGTCTTTTATGAAGTTGGAAATTTTAAACTATGTTAGTATTTGAGAGGATAATAATATGGTCTTTTACGATCAAGATAAGCTTCGGTTTTGCACTTAAATTTATTGAGGCACTCTTCTTTGGTGTTAATACTTTACTATTACTATTTTAGTAGCTGTACGCTCTTCGAAAATCTCTGAAATGTATCTATCTTACTTAAACTTTAACTATCCTAGGTTTATAAAAGGTCTTCAAAATTTTCTCACCAGGAACTCAAATTGGTAAATAAGTCGAATTGAAGAGAATTATAATTTTGCATCCAGCATTTTGTAGGCATGGTTAAGCCACTTTTATCCCTGACTAACAACAGCTGACGCCTCACTAGAACTACCTAACGTCAGCAGTTTAAAATAATCGTCAAATCAATTCGAGCCTGAACTAGAAACCATTAGGCAGACCTTTACCAACATACTGGGATGTTTGGGCTCTCAACTTAAATATATGCCGTGTTGGTCGAAGCCGTGTCGCTTGGTCAAAGGGCGGTGCGACGCATGCAGATGAGCTTCAAAAGCCACGTACTACCATGAGCGGCCATTCGTTTTGACATGTTTATGTACTGTCGGTAAAAGGACATACAAACCTATCACTACATATTATAAAGCAAAGTCCTCGCCGTGTCTGTCTGTCTGTCCGCGATAAACTCAAAAACTACTGCACTAATTTTCATGCTGTTTTCACCAATGTATGGCGTGGTTTCCGAGGAAAGTTTTAGTGTCTAATGTTACTTTGTTAAGTTTTTGCATTTATTGACTAAAATGTAACGATCGTTGTTGGAAAGTTATAATAATGGCGTTCGATATAGAAGAATTGGGTAATATCAGAAGTGGGTAATGTTTGACGGCTATAACTGACATTTGCGCAGTCAGCGCAGATGCGAAGTCGCAGGCAACAGCTAGTTAAATTATAAAAAGCGGACGACCTTGAGAATTAAAGAGATATGGAGACTATCATCACTAGTTTGATATTCAAACTTTTTGCTGGTCCACTTCTTTATCTCGATAAATAAATTCTCTCTTCTTTTTTCACCATTTTTTCTACTCAGACCTTTGCATAATTGGTGATTACCGTCCGTAGTTTTACTCAAGTTGACTTTCGAAGAAAATGTACTGTCAGAGCTATATCAACAGTTAGTAGAATCAAAAGTATTATTTACTAGCTGTCACCCGCGGTTTCACCCGCGGATCATCTTAAGTTATTATACATAGCTGTGCCCGCGACTCCGTCCGCGTGGAATTTGGAAAATATCATTGTTTCATATTAACTACATAGTACTTTTTAAGCGACTTTAATAAAAAGAGGGGGTGCTCAATTCAACTTTATTTTTATACGCAAAAACAAAACTTCAACAACACCAAATCTTAATAACGAACAAATATTTTTCAACACAGAACAACAATAACAACAGAACGAATAAACTTTTCGAATTTTAACAATATCAAGAAAAGCATTCTAGGTACCTACTTTCAGGACAGAAGTGATAAGCTGATAACCAAAGTAAGCCGATTTTTTTTTTACGTTAAAAGACGTATAAAAGGTAAAATATAAAAGATAGAGATATGGTGTCGCGGACTTTTTTGTAGAAATCATTAAGACAAATCAGATTGCCATACATTGTTTTCAATTTTAAGCAACTGTTTAGGCAGCGCATGCATATGTTTCTGTTTTATGAGCAATTTTTCTCCGACTTGCTAGACAAAAGTTGTGATATCTCGGTTAATATACATGTTATAAAAATAATTTGTAGCCTATAGCACTCAGGAATAATGTAGCTTTCTACCAGTGAAAACATTTTTAGGATTGGATCATTAGTTCCAGAGATTACCCCCTACATACAAACTTACAAATTTTACCTCTTTATAATATTAGTATAGATTTCCAATAAAATACGAATATTGAATGGAAGCCTACAAGTTTTCCATATTTACAAATATGCGTAGGCATACCATATCATCACACAATTTACTCTGTTGCTAAGGACCATTAAATGCCTCCAATTTCCTTTACGTTATCAACAAAACATCATTGTTACTCCTTATGAATTGAAGCTCTAGGAAAGAAACAAGGAGGAAATACTCTTTATTGACAGGCCTGTTAGTCTAGTGGTTAGTGACAATGACTGCTATACCAGAGGTCGTGGGTTCGATTCCCAACCAGGAAAAATGTTTGTGTGATGAGCACGATCATTTGTGCTGTGTCTGGGTGTAATTTATCTGTAGTATGTATGTATTTAGCAGTATTTAAGTATGTTTATCAGTTTTCTAGTACTCATAATACAAGTTCTAGCTGGTTTGAGACTAGATGGCGTTGTGTGAAAGTCGTGGTTTTTTTTTTTACTTAATTATTTTTACTATTTTATACTCCTTAAGATTTCCGTTCCAAATCGTGCTTTCTACGGTAGCACTAGAGTACCGACCTCTTCAAGAAGTAAAAGTTCTATAATACACGTACGCCAATGATACGTGAAGCCACCTTTACGGGTTTTCTCAACTTTACACTCGTTTAACTTTAATGCTGTGGATTTAGTTTTACGATGTTTTCCTTTGAACCTCAAGATATTGTGCGATAGATAAGTGCGAAAGTGGTTACCTCGATATTGCTTACACATAACGTCGGGGGTTAATGAACTTTGCCTTTCCATATTGTGTAAGGAGGTTTTATCTTTTGAAGGTGCGAGTATTGCTCATAAAATATTTTTGTTTTTTTAAACGCCAGTCATTTTACAGCTATAAATAAAAGTACGTCTCGATGAAATTTTTAGGCCCTTGACCCAATAAACCCAGCCTATACACATCCCACTGCTGGGAATAGGCCACTTCCCTTAATGAGAAGGTTTGAGTATTAATCTCCACGCTAGCTCGATGCGGATTGGTAATTTCAGATTCTAAGATTTGAAACCCAGGTTTCCTCACGATGTTTTCCTTCACCGTTTCTAAGTAGTCTTACAATTATTAAGAAAATACGTACACATAATTATATTAAGCTAAGGTTAAGTTACTCTGTAATAATAAATAAATAAATAATAATAATAAATAACATAACTTTGAATTGAAATTCCACCACGTGCACACAAATCCATATATAGAACCGCAAGGCCACCACTACATTGAGCCAAATATTGTTATTATTCTTTACTAATTATATGAAACTATTTCTATTAAGAAAGCAGGTGACACGATATTAGGAAGATAACAGGCATTAGGAAAAGCTCGTTTAACCCTGACAAGTACTCTGTCATCCCCGTACAATAGACAAGACAAATTGGGAACAGTGGCGTATTGACGTATTCTTTGTTCAACGTAATTTTTGCAAATAACACTGAACAATAGGCTTTTGTAGTTTCTGTAACAGATACCAGCAAAAAGCTAATAGGCTACCGTTGTTATGAAAGATAAATAATGCTGAGACAACAACATAAAAACTATGACTGAAGATTCAAAAGTTACGCTAAGTTTTGACGACAAGCGTTCTTGATACTTGCATTGTTTGTGCTGTTATTAAAATTCGTTGGATATTTTGTGTTTATTTTAAAACGTTGCCGGCTACAGCAAAAGAACAAGACAAAGAAAAGATGAGAAACAAGTTGTTTATTACATCATTCTTTCTTTTAAAAATATTACGAAAGCTACAGTAATACTAAGTTTATTAACGGAAGGAAACGAATAATACTCACGTTACCTCAACAATCTGTCAATTACCAATTATGTAATGGTCAAATTGGAAATTTAATCTAGTAAACCCTTCGTCAATACAACTAACTAATACAGTAAGTGCGGTTTTACTGTGGGCTTAAGGGATGGGCTATTTCCTTTGTGAACTTTAACTAAGTTAATCGGGAAAGTTATGTCGTTAGCGGCTAAAGACAAATTCACGTTTGACTTGAACGTGATATCAAATTTTACACCTTATAAAATTTAATTCGAAAGAGCGGTCATTTTTCATTTTTATGCAACCGTTTTTGAACGAGAAATGCCAATATAAACGTTAGAATAATAGCCGTTGTTTTGAGAATTTATTTTACGTTTCAAAAGTGCAGTTTGATTTATTTTATGCCGGAATTTGAAAGCTTGATAAATTAGTTAGATTTAGACTGAAACAGCTCTGAATTTTTAGAAAAATATTTTTTATTCGTCATAATACCTACTATTTCGTTGACATATTTTTAAGTGCCGTAAACAATCCAGCATGAAATCCAATGTATTTAAAACGAAGACAGACTTGAATACTTTCAAACAAACAAAACAGTTTTAAAAACATATTCATGTTACATCAGAACATCAAAAATGTTACAAAGTAAACTAACTAACATGTCAGGTAAACACGTTGCCAAAACATTGCAGTTTCTGACAACTTTAAAAACATAAAAGTTAACAAACAATTTTAGATAACATTTCATTCGGGCAAATGACGAGTGACGTTCGTTTAGATATTTGTGATGTTTGGAAACAAATATACGAGCTTTCGCAGTGCGATGCTATTCATGCTGGACGAAAGTCAGCCAGGGATGTTACAAGAGCGGATAGAGTAAGAAATGAGTATATAAGAGGAAGTTTGAAAGTGGCACCGGTAACAGAAAAGCTTCGTGGTAACCGGCTGTCATGGTATGGACATGTCATGCGGAGAAAAGAGGGCCACTTGGATGCAGGGAAAGAGGACGACCAAAGAAACGATGGATGGATTGTGTGAAACATGAAATGGCTGCAAAGAGTGGTACTTGCGAGATAACGTCAGATAGGAACGTGTGGATGAAGAAGACATGCTGCGCCGACCCCAAATAGTAATTGGGATAAGGGCAGGGGAATGATGATGAATGTCAGCCAGGTAGCCAGCAATATTCCTGTTTCTTTATTGAAGCGATATGCACTAGCAACACATCGAGCGGCGTTTCTCATCCGTAACTGATACGGTACTGGTCTAAGAAGTGATGAGAATTTTTATGAAAATGGTTTTGTATTAAAAGTTTTATAGGACTTCTTAAAGAGAAGTCATTAATTTCTTCAGCTTTTGCATTTATAAAGACGTATTACTGTAGAATAAAGTAATAATTATAGTACCTCTTTAAAATGAACGCTATATAATATACGTAACCGCTTCAATACACATATTGTATTCAATTCTGATGCTGCTACGCTAGAAGCATACTTTAACCCTTGAAAACTTCGGACGCAAACTAGTAGTCATCATTCTATTTATCAAAAAAAGACTTGTTTCTTGCCAAGTGTAATTACGTAAGTATACAACTCAATAACAATTCTGACCATAATTTAATGAACATGATATATTGTTCGCAAGTATCAGTTTCTGTGTCGCATTCAGTGCCTACCACCGTCTCTTAAAGTAATAATATTGCGATTGTGGGAGAGAGATGTCACTATACGGTGTGTAGTGTGCCGTCTCGCTTCCATAACTGTTGTAATATTATTTTAAGAGGTCATAGTACGCCGCAGATCACCTCTTGTTGCGAGACGAAGATTGATGTCCCTGTAAATAAACGGGAACTGTTTGCAAACGTCTGCGTTAATATTTGCTGATATAACGTTATAAATATTTGTTCGGGTAAAAATATGCTGTTGGTGTTAATTAATCATCGACGTAAAGGTGAAGATTTTTGATGGAATTAAAAATGCATGGGGGGGTTTATATCAAGTCAAAGCTTGAAAAAAACATGCAGTAAAATTATGAACATGATGAGGCTTAAACAGTCTCTGATATTTTTCAATTTGTTCAAGATTATAGTTTTTTAGGATAAGTTAAAATTACACAATTTTTAGCATAAAATAGATCATCATAATTGAGTTTACATTAAAAAAAAACGAAAAATAAATAGTCGGATAGATTTAAAAAAATAACATATTGTTTATATTATCAAATCAACAAAAAATACGAAGAATAACGCATTAAAGATGACGATTAGTATCTATGGATATGGAAGCTCGTATCGTTACTTGTCAGTAAAAAGTGTACTGAGTCGTGACGATACACGGGAGTTTTAACTCACTGTATCACCATATATTTATTAACACCTCTGTTAAAAAAATACGTGTAAAATATTTCTTTGGAAATCTTTGTGACGGACTAATTAGTTTTTTTATTAAAAAAACCCAATTATACGTTGCATATGTACCAGGAAAACAGAATACGAATAAATACCACATATATTTGAGGTTTCACTGGTGTTTCGTACAATGAAGCCGTAATATAATATTAATATTGAATTTCAGAACCTGTGATTTACAATGAGATTCCAGTTGCATCACGCTATTATTAAAAAGAAAATTTCTGTGTTTGTATGTTCGTTATAACTTAAGACAAAACGCCTTTGATTAAATTTCGCATGAAGGTAGTTGGTATCCTGAATTAACACACGTGCTATTTTTCTTAGAAAACATGTGCTAAAGGAACATACTAAATGAACAATGAAAAACAGGAAAAACCGCAGGGCATCCTTAGTCTACAGTAAAACACAGCCCCACTCCGCAGCGGGCACATAAACATGAATTAAAAACATGTCTTTTATTATACTTGTTATTCCTCAAACGTTGGCTAATTAAATTAACTAAATTAATTCACAAAAAGGTCGGACGTTTTTGTAAAGCGTTTGTTTCATATCGTGTTTTATATACATTTGAATATTTTCCTTTTGATACTGCATTATATAGTAAACTACGACCTGCCCTAGCTTCGCACGAGGGGAAAACTGATTACACATAATAATATATTATGAACCTTTCTCTTAAAACATTTTATTAAATTAAAGCAATCGCAAAAAGTCCGTTTACTAGATTTAAAGATCTAAGCATACATAAGGAAAGATAGACTGTGTGAAGCAACTTTGTTTTACACTGTATAGTGATATTGTGGGGACTTACCTCATAATTCTTAGAGGTCGTTAGGGGCCAGCTCGCAAAAGCCTTCCTACCCTTCTCTGACCTGACTCTGCCTATGACTGTGTAGGACTAGTTATAAGCAAAATCAAATCAAAAAATTCTTTGGCCTAAAACTACACTTGCTACTGACTCTAAGTGCACACTTATTATTGTGGAGAAACTTCATAGAAATTTGTCTCGTTACAAAAAAAAAAAATATTTAAGGATCTCAAGATGCTCTGTGGTTCAAAAACTTAACCAAAATGTATTTATTATAAGAGAAAATTACTGAGAAATACGTAAATAAAAGAAATTCAAACATTATTTTCATAAACGTAAGCTGGCACGATAGTATTAAAATTTAAGCCCGTTTTCTAATTAGATGACGTATACTATGTAATGAGTACATTCTATTGTATTACACTAATGAAAAACATTAGCAATTCACTAAGCAAACAAATTAAGATTTGTTTAATAGGTTACAGAGAATTATAGGTAGTCGGTGACGAAAGTGATTCACTTTTACATACATAATTAATTAAACAAATGAAAAGACTGCTTAAAAGCTATTTTTTGGAGTTTTTTGTAGAACTCAAGACCATAATAATTACTTACTTACATCTGATATTGCTCAATTGCTCAGCATTTTAATTGACCACACGTCGAAAGGAAATTAACAAAATTGAAAATCCAATAAAAAGTTATATTATAATAAAATTTTTATTTCATAAGAATGAAGATTTTTTTTTGTTTCTGTTTACAATATGTCGTTAAGGACATTTACCCAGTTAAAGTTATAAATTACACGTTTTAGTCTTAGAATGTAATGTAACATGTTTGGAGCAAAGCGACATCAAGGACAAAAAACAGAAATGACGTTACAAAAATAAAAAATGAAATAGTTGATCAATTCAATCGAACTTTCACTACCTTTTTAAGTCGCTATGTGATTATCTACTTTCGTAACTATACAATCTCTATTTAATATAGTAAACTAATGCTGATTACGGCAAAAAACTTTAATTAAGTATTTATTAAACCGCTCTTTTGAAGCACTCAAATTAATCTCAGGTCTTAGAAAAACAGATGTTTATATAAATTTAGATAATCGTTTGTAATTTTAGTAAGTGACTATTAAAGAAGATTGTAGTGCTCTGGATTTTTATTTGTTTGGTAAGACCAGAATACTTTTATTGCAAGGAATTTCTGTAATAACAACAAAATTAACGATATTTTTTGCTTCGGTTTTATCCAAGACAATTGATTAATACCATTTTTACGGTAGCTGAATTGTTCAACAAGTACTTCGTCAATATTTAGATAGACTTTTTATGACGTCACATTGTTCAACTACAGCTCACTCGTATTTGCTTTTCTGCTTCTCAATTCACTCGAATGTAAATCACGTCATACCTCCTTCAGCTAGGCATAAACTTAGTATTCAATCTCACACCACCGGTTGGATAGAAATCGGTCCAGCAGTTCCCAACATATTAAGTTCAAATCAGTTTGTGTACGTATATTGGAGGTCAGAGTTCGTAACTGTGTTGGTAACATAGTTACAAACTTCATGTTTGACCTTAGTTGATAAGTTTCGATGTACACTACTCGCGCTTGAGTTCATAGATTGGTGACACATAGAATAACACCTTGTTCTACTTAAGGAACAACTTGTAGCGCCCTGTATTAAACAAACGACCTGTTTAAGAAAGCATTTTGACAATACCATTGTTTTTTTTAATTCTAGCCGTTTCTGTCTAACTACAGGGCAAAGGCGTCTCCGCTCTCCTTTTATCTTTTTTTCTCCAGGGCTTTGCTGTTATAGTTATTATAAGCTATTTTATTCATAAGTTGTAATGACAGTTCTGTCTGATAATAATATATTTTGTTGACCTGATAATCAAACTGGGGTTAAAACTTTTCTTAACTAAAAATATCAAAAAAATCTTACTCTAGTAGTTCTTACGAGTATATCTGTTGAACTGTAAAACATGTAATAAGCTTAATTGTTTAACTATAAAAATGTAAACTGACCAATATCAGTTGAGCATTAATCCTGACCACAAATATATTTCTCTTAATATACATAATTTTAAAATGTCAACATAATACTATTAGAAATGTTTTAATGATTTTAACCAATTCAGAATGTCAACAGATAATGGTTCACTGATCAAAACCACAGACTATAATAGCCCAAATATTATCAAATTATTTACGACTTTGTTAGCAATATCATAATTATAAACGTTTTTTGAACATTGAACGACAGCACGTTTTTGAGAAAACGCCTTTAAATAGAAACGGAATTTGCAGTTATTTTAATAAACGAGGCGTCTTCACGAAACATTTTTGTACGGTTTTACGAGCTACTTGCTTTCAGCCTGGAGCGGTTATCGATTAATGCCAGGACTCCATCGGATTGGAATTTCGTTCGTCAATATTGGTAAAAGTATTGTTATGGCCACAAAAAAGCCTCGAGACCGCGAAACCGTTTTATTGGAAAATTAATAACTTAGATACTCGAAATTCGCTACCTATTCCAACAAAAATATTTAGAAATTGTCTCAAGATAAGTTTGTAACAAAAGACGAAAATAAACATTAAAGCAAAGAAAAGAATTCATCAAAAGTTTTAGCATCCTTTGATGGACAGAAATATATTTACCATTGTTAACTCAGACCGCTTTCGGCGTCGGTCTGCCCAATTCTCTTTCAAAGTGAAAGAGCATTTTTAAGTCATTCATTTCCGCGACTAAAATAAATCGTAAAAAACATGCCACGTCAATGGAGATTTAGAAGCTGAATTCATTTGCGGGCTCAAAGAAACAAAGCTGACGTCATCGTAGCTTTGAGTCTGTCGAGCAACACTGTTTATGGTCCGTCTCTAAATTGCATAGTGCGACAACCCAAGTTTTTTCCCACACAAAGCAATCGTAAAAAGTTTATTTCAAAGGGTTTTTTTCCTGTTCTGGTGAATGATCAAACATTTCAACAGCAAACATGCTGGTATGATACGAGCTCTTTCTTTGTAGTTTTGTGTTATTTGAGGTCTACGTTGACAAAGTTGACGTCACTCAAAACGACCGTGTCGCGTATTTAGGAAGCAAATGTCGTAATATTTTATGACGTTTTATTTTTGTGTCTGAAGTAAAATTTTAGCTGAATAAGCGGATTTCTATCTAATGCCATTTTAGTTATGATAGTAAAGGTTAACAGATGTTGTGAATTATGTATCTAAATATTATTATATTTTAGTGGCCCACAGTGGCTGACATTGGCATATTTCACAAAAAAACACACTTTCCTTTTCGAAATAAACTAGACCGCCCAGTTGTTTATAAGAGTTTTCATGAACAATACCAAATAAACTCCACTCTTTTTGTACTAACTCGATCACCCTAATAGCTGGCTATTTCACATGTGTGTTCTAATCTCCCTAGTCCAACACGTGAGGTTAACATAAGTATATATAAGTAGGTATATATAGAGAGCAACAAAAAGAGGCTTTGCCCCGTTCCTTGGAGCATTAACTCGGTAATCTTTATTAACGAAGGGGACACCCTCGCAGTCATTCCATGGGCTTTTAATACATAGCCGTTTACCACAAAATTCTTTATCTTTCCACCTACCGCTGAACTGAATAGGTTTCTCTACAATAAGCTTTTTATTTACGCACAAATTGTTTGACCTACTTGAAATAACTAGTTTGCAAATGAGACAAAAAATACGAATGTAGAGTCTGGTTTTAAGTCAAATAAGGTATCAAGTATTTTGTTTTTAAAATCGTATTTTGTTTATTAAAAAATATAAATCTGGCTGATGGAGAGACAAAAGAAATGAACAGAAATATTTATAGAACCGCCGCGCCATATTGCATGAATGATTAATTATAATCTATAGAGCATAACGTTTGCAATAAAATCTATAGACGGGAAAACATGAAAATGGTTTTAAAATTTCAAAATGTCACGTTACATTGAGATGAATTTTGGACACGATTTTGGGATGTAGTAACATTTTTTTTATCTTTGTAATTACCTCCGAACCGTGGTTAATTTAATAAATTTTAATATTACTTTGTATCTAAACGTCATACATTTTGTTGATACTTCTCATGAATAAACATTACTCACATGATATACTACAAACATGGAAGTCCACTTTAGCACATTATCTTTTATTGGCATCACCTACATTTACCGCTGGTAAGCTATCGCTTTAAAGTCAAGAACTTTGTTCTAAGGTGTACGTTATCGTAAAGTTACAAAGAAGCAGAATATGAGAGGTGTTATAATATTGAAGTTTTATGTTCATAAAATGGTGATGACGCGTAACGGTAAATAAATTGTAATAGTATTGTAATATTATGTAGATTTACGATGCACATTATTCGTTTTATTTTACAAAATTAAATGCTGAAGATATTAATTACAATTAAAGTATTTGAATTATTGTTTAAAATATATTGATTCAAATTTATATTTTCTACGCCGGTTACGACGGTAGTACTTTAATAAGAACTTTACACTATAATTATACTCATATTATGACATATCTAATACCATGTACTAATAAAATAATTTTACTGTATTCCGTTCTAAAAAAAATGGGAAATTAATTCTTTTTCCAGAATTTACCTACGGTACTAGAACAGATAAAAAATAGTATAAGTAAAGTTTCGTGTTTTTATTTCTCGCATTATAAACATTTGTTTGATTAAATTATTCCCTGTTATAATTTCACTAATGAAAACTAGAAATTGCTGAGTGTCGACGAAATTCTAAGTATCACTTAAGCTGGCATAAATAATCCACTTTAACATCTCTGATATCTAATTACTGGTATTTTATTTTCCATAAACGCCGTCCGAGGAAAAAGGACTTGATATTCCATCAGCGTCATAAACCTTGATTAAATAAGAACATGATCTCGATCCGCTGAAAGCGATTGGACTATGAAAAATGGAGTCAGTAGTGTAATTTATTAGCAAATGCTACTATCCGCTCATTTTGGCTTCGATACCAGACAATGTTTTGGATATGTTCCAACAAATGTTTGTTCCGTTGTTTCCACTTCGATACATCTCGTTATTGTGGACAACGTCATTAAAAACCGTTACATTTGGTAGCAGTTGCGTGTTTTTATTGCTGCGAAATCATGAGGATGACAGTAAAAGTATATGAATCAACCGTTTTTATATGCTTAAGCCTACAATTTCGGTGTTCATTTGGTACAGATGAAACATTTGGATTTTTATCACTGGATACCAAATTTTGCTTTGCAAGTTTATCCAAGGGCGTTCCATTTATCGAAGTACTTTCTTTTTTTAGCGACCCTTCGATAAAGAAGTTCCGCAGTAAGTTTTTACTTCTTAGTAGACGCCTATTCTCTCTTACATCTCCAACAAAAAATCGTTTCCTGAATTTTTGTCCAACGATTTGTTGCTGGGGTTAGGGGTATAGGGGTTCTACCGTTGCCATAGCAATAAATGGTTAAATGCACTTTGTCTTAATACATTGGATGGGCAAGGCTTGCTTCTCGGGTCACAGGTGGCGGATAGCCGAAGGTCTTGTGAACCGGATAACTTTGAATTAAGGGGAAGGTAAACACTATCGTAGCAATATAGGAGAGAGGCTGGATGCATTTCGAAGACAATGCCGTAAAGAAAATAAATTGATTGAAGTGGCTACGTGCTTTGTTTCCTGAAGCAAGGGCTCTCGGATAGGCGACAAACGGGGAATTGTCGTATTCTTGCGTGAATATAAATGGAAATATTTTGTTTGAAACTCGATTATTTCTTTTAATATTTTTTTAAAGTAAACTCATCGGCTTTTTTCATGTTTTTTATGCTCATTGCCTTATGAAAAAGAGGTAAGACTAAGTTGAGGCATTTACTTTTTAGACATTTTAGAACATTTTCGTTTCCAATTATTGATTCCAGTTTAGAATAGAATTATAGAATAGCTTACTACTTTTGGTTGACTTGATCATGGAAAAAAATATATTTTCAGATGATTTCGAACTGATTTACTTTGCATTTCCTAAGAGATTACCCGTTTAGAATACAGGAAATTGTCAGCATCGGAAGTCAATGTACGTAAGTAGAAGACATAAAATCTTCACCATGGAGCCGTAAAGGGGCAATTTCGTGTCTACGAGAGAGCTTCGGCTCTGTATGACTCTATAGACGAACGTGTTTTGAATCACTAGCAGATGTATGCCTGATGCCTGTACCACGATCCACAATCCCAGACTGAAATTTTCATAGTAGAGAGACAGTGCAAAACATTACGTGGAGTTGTTTCGTTCTACAAAAGGAGAGTCTTGGGGTAAGATTCCGTGGTATGAGGACTGATAACGATAAAAAACCTCTTTAACGATAGAGAATTTGGTACCTCACAAAATCCACGATAATACTATGAAACGAGCACTCGTCTTCGATAGGCTCACGTGCTGGCAACACTAAAGGATACTTTATTAGACAGAAGTTTATTGATATGTCGCGACAAAGTTACAAATTTATTTATGTTTGGGAAAGGAAAATTGTTGACTCTGAAAAGTTGTTTTGGATTTATTGCTTTTTTTCAATTGTTTGTGTTTTGTAAAGACACGATTCTTCCAAACATTATTGTTTATTTAAGGTTTTTGTTGGTCCAATTGATCAATTATCAGATAGTATTCGTTAAAGGAAGGGTTTTGTCAATATTTCGACCAAAAAATCTGTGTAGAGTTGTGTCAGCTGTTTATAAATTTGTTTGTGAAATAATTACTATCAGATGACTAAAAATTCAGCGCTCAATGTTGCAGAGTAAAAAATCTAAATATTTATGAACATAGAAAAGTGCATGTATATAGAGATCAATGTCAACTCGGTACGAGGCTGTAACTGTCTGTCTAAAATCACTGCGTCTAAAATAAACAACTCTATTTTATCTTTGAAAATTTCAACTGAAAAAATACAACTAAACTGAAAAATAAACAGTGATCAATCAAGAGTATAACAGGGATTAACGCTGCACGTGTAATATAGCAATTGATCGACTAGTGCACTGGTACAAAATACACATATCGAAAGGCTTTATTTTTATTGCTCTAAAATCTAAGCAAACTGGGATCGGGATTGAGCGGATCCGTTTTACCTCCATGACAATTAAAATCACATTGAAACGAGTATCATATTACTGTTGAAAAAGGGCTTAAATCAATTCGCAACGTACATTGATTTAATGGCTAACATTTATCATCAATTCACAGACCATGGTACTTTATGTTATCATTTTCTATAGTGAAATGATATTAAAAGTATGCAAAGGTATAAATATCGTGATTTCAAACACCACATTAAGTCAATCGGATAAAATAAAAAATCCAAAAATGTTCTGACAAGCTAACCTTTAGATGTACATGAGAATGTTACAATATACGTTAAGTAACAATACAAGTTATCAGCACAAGGAATTATATGTAACTGTAACAAGACGAGCATAAACTAAATGATCAAACGACCATCCATTTAGTTCCTAGAATTCACTTTGCATTTCCAATATCTATACATGCAAATTCCAACATCTAAAATGTTAGCATTGAACAAACAAATATATAACGTCTATATCTATGTAGTTCGAAAGTAGTCTCCAACAGAATTTCAAGGAGAATGGATATCATACAAGAATCTATTATAAGAATAAATGTTATGGGAACGAATGCATTTCTCCTTCAAATATACGTGAGTTGAATGTCTATTGCTAAAGTTGACTGGTACTCATTGGTCAACGTGCTTGACAATGCTTTCCCGGAAAATATTTTCAAGGAAAATATCTGAATGGTTTTAAAGTATTGAGATCGAATCTTCAGTAATAAGGTTCTTGAATAACTGAAGAATATTGGAAGATTAAGTGATCAATACGTTGATCTTTTAGTCGTAATATTTTAGTGTGTTTACAATATAATTTTGTTTTTTTTTTTTTAATGGAAAGAAAAGTTTTCATGTCATCTTGAAAAACTGTAATTTTTGTAGTTTTTAATAGACGTTTATGTTGTAAAGTAATTCATCGTCAGTGTTTTTATAAATATGCATAAAATATGAGCTACATCTACACAGAACTATAGGCGTTGGATATCTCGAAAATAGTTACGAATGTAGATCCCAAACATATTAGTTAACCAACCGCAGAACATCAAGTCGTAAATCATCGGAAAAGCCTTTCACGGGGATACGATTTTTTTATTCCTATCATAAAACGCATGCGTCACTACGAATCGCTGGTCTCACCAAACTGAAACCGCGGGGTACTATGAGCATTTGAGTAATCTTACAGCAGCAATCTTATCGCTATTGCGGAAATGAGATGCCGCTATGCAAAATGTAGAGCGCTGTCTCGCTTCCACGATACTATTAGTACTGATTTATGAGTTCATGGTACAGGTACAAAGCGAACCGATCCGCGGGACGTGCCAGACACGCTGTCACGTAACGCACATTACGAAGCTCAATGACTGCGGAGTTACGAGTCTTTTCAGCCGACGTTAAAACGGCGGCAGCTTCAGCTATTCTTTTGCCATTATTCACAGGGCCACCGAGTGTTAAGTACCCTTTTAATGCGACCGTTAAGTGCGTAACTACTGGTGTCAGTGCTGCGGATTATCACTTCGATTGAGATCGTGAATGGATTTTTGTGATTTTTATTTTTACTGTCGACGTGTCCAATATTAGTAGGTTCAAGCATTAAGTTTTTAGATGGGTTATGTTCAGTCTGTAGACTACTAACTCTCTCTTGTTGTTAGCTGGTTTGATGGATTAAAGGCTTACAAAATCTACGACCCTAATATTCGGTTAGCTCTTTTGTTTTTACTGATCTCATAAACGTCTACCATTAACATGAACTACGATTTTAAAGTACTAAAATATTATTGTTTTTGTAAAAATATTTAAAAGATTCCAACTACATTCGATTTCAACACGATTACATCTGTAATAGCATTTGAAAACACAATTCTGAACAAAACCATTTCACTGAAAACAGCAAAATAATAAGCAATGTTCACAGCAATTCTTAACAATTTAATAAATCCATTTTCTCAAGAAGCAATCCAGTTAAAATCGAACGTCAAGATTCGGAGAATTAAAAACGTATTTCGTATTTGCTAACGACGCCCTCAAGATATACCTATAATAATTATTTTCACCGGCAATAATAGCTGTCCTGTAAAATATTCGTCGAAATTATTCGGTTTTCAGTGGGCGAGTCATTAGCAAACATTTGTCATTTGCAAACTCGGCTTGACGTTTATCTCTCTACAATTGATGAACGGATGTAAGGGCATGTAATCAATTGTCCCCGGAGGATGATTGTGACAAAATTTCTACGAAATTTATATCTGGGAGTATTAATTTGTCTGTTGTTGACAAACACCTTTCGTTTTCACGGCAAGGTGCTCGGTTTAATGTAAATCTTTGGTTTTTGGTTCAAGATTTTATGCTTTTACTTATATACCCAATATTTACATTAAAACTCAAAAATTGTATGAACACATTTTAAACTTATTGTACAAAATATGATCAAAAGCTCAGTGTGTACACGAATTATTGTACTAAAACTGAGAACATGGTAATCATGGTAGTCAATGTACGGTAGGTAAAAACAATCCAATATTTTTGTTATGACAATGAACAAGGAAATGTGAGAGTACCTAAGAAGAGAACAAGCTCTTTTTTTACTCACCTAAGACAACTTAGTACTAGAGATAGCCGAGACTAGATAAGATTATGAATAAGTATGTGTTTCAGGTTATACCAAAACTTTCAATAAAGACAAAATATTAATACATTTACCATTCAAATGACAACCAAAAATCAAATTCCCTTCATAAAAAATCCAATGGAAATCTAAATCGATCCAATTGCGCGTATCAACAATCGAATGAATAAATTAGTCGCTTTGGGCTGACCACACTATAACGGTTGATTGGTTCCGAATAAAATTAAAAATGTTGTATTGTTATTCGACCGATGATCGCGTTAACAGAATAATTTATGGCTGTTTTAATCCCGTTTCAATTACTGTTACTAGTTTTTTGTTGATGTTTTTTTGAATAAATTGTTAGGGTTTAGCGGTGTTGATAGTTTTGAGTTTATGAGGGTGTAAGTTCGAGTTCATTTGTTTAAAGTTTATAATATGTAATTTTGAAATTATGTTGCTCACTTTGACTTTAGGTGGAGGAAAAACATCGTAAAAAATACTTAATAAATCAAAACTGAAATCACCGCCATTGAGCTAGCATGGCAATCAACGATCATTGTTTCTTTAGATGGCAGTTAATTCAAACAGCCCGCATTAAACCTAATTTTTCCACTTTTGGGAAAGGATTATTCAAAAAAAAATTGTTGTTAGATGTAGGACAATTGTGGAAAATACACTCTTTTCCCATAGCTTTTAAGATAATTAAAAAGTATTTTTACTGCACTAATTTCGGAACGCCTTACCCTTTTAGCTTAATATAGTAATTCAAAATATACACAAACAATATAACAAAATATTTTAATACAATAGACATACATAAACTCGTTGTAAAGCTAACATGATTAAGTAATTTGTTTTAGTACATTGGAATATTTTTACTAAACACATGTTAATCCTTAGTTATTTGTGTTCGTTAAACATGTACATGTAACGACCAAATAGGATTTTAGGATCAAGCTTTTAGTACTAGAATTTAGCTGTATATTTTAATTCACATGACCTTAAAATAGGTGGAATGAATGAGGTCAGGCAGGTCATAACCTATTTTAACATAATAACACTCATATTTTTCTCCTGTTTTATGAGACTGTAAAAGAGACTAGCTTTTGTTTGATGAATGAGTATCGAGTGGACGCTAACACGCAACTATTAATGCTTTCAGCTTCCCTAGACAAGTGACGTTTCTGCGAAATACAATTCTGCTTGGATTGCTCAAGTTCATGGAAGTGACAAGTGTCTATTGACTAATCGAAGCGAGATATCCTCGAAATCACAAAACAATTCCTCACATACATACGAGTACCATACAGACAAGGCAAAACATAATGCAAATTTCAACATAGATTCTTGTTTTTGCCTTCAATATATCAAGAGAGATATATTAAACCTTCGTAGCCATATTTACTCCCGAAAATAAATACCTAACAATATCGCGAAAACAAGGCAATACATCTCCCTACAATAAATCCTAGATCCACATATTTACGTTCATAAAACCAATACAAAAACATACGCCTGTACTTGTTACCATACCGTCGATGTAGAATCCGTATTTGGGTCGAACTAGGAAATTGAATCGGGCGAGGCAAGAGCAAATAATGTCCGATAAGCCGCGTCGACAAATGACCAATGCAAACAGCTTACAAGCGACCCATACCGAACACAAGTTGAATCTGTAAGCAATCCGCGTATGTAATGTTACTGTGATTTAGAAATAAACTGTTTTTGAGATCCAGATGTACTTAATTTACGTAACTATTATACGGTTAGAACATGTATTAGGTTGTTGTGTACTTCAAGTCTAACCGATGCCATAGATTTTATTTTCGTATCAATAATCTTCAAATTACCTTTGATCAAAAGTTATTATTAGCACTTTTCGAAATGTGCATGGTTTTGTATTAAAATATTAATTAAATTCTAAATGATGATTTTTAAATAAACAATTTCACTAATTAATCCTAGTTTATTCTAACATCACACTAATACCGATTTTCATAGTTTGAATTATGGTACTTTATAAAAGGTAGCGCGTAAGTTCTACGAAAACATTGTTCGGGATCCGAGCGCAGGTGACCGCACACATTGACGAATTCAATAAATGTTTGAGTACTGAACATACCACACTCGCATAATTCAAACACTTCTCAAACAACATTATCCGTCCACTGTTTTGTTGCCTAATTGGTATGATGACTTAATAGTATAGCTTATTAGACACTATTTTTTTTTGTACCGCAAGCTAAAATTAACAAGTACAGTCAGTGAAAGTTTTGTAAAAAAATTACAAATGCGTTACGTCACTAGCCCTCTCTCCTAAACTTGAAAGTAGCTTTTATATGATTTTTTTTTGTTGAGATATACGCAAACATTTTCGTCTAATATTATTGAATTACCTATCTGACGGATAACTTAGATTTTGCTTTGCGTACCCTGTGATCATCCCTATTAAAACAAAAATATATAATAATAGTAATTATAAGATACTATTACAATATTCCTACCTAAATTCGGCTTTCGATACCGCAGGCAATAATTTATACATGGTTGAACTAACGCTATCGTTAATAATATTTGCAAATATGTATTTTCTGTTATAAAATAAATCAAATCTGACACCGTCAAGGGCCGACAACCATGACACGAAGAAGAATAACTGAAATATAGCGACAATAGAAATGATACAACGTAATGATTAATGAGTGGGTTTGATTTGTTTACTGGGTTCGCTACAAAAATAGACTCTGTTTTCTGTTAGAGATTGTAAAAGGCAATACCTTATGTATTTATGGCAGTGAATTTGATACGATTTTAAAAGGGGTTTGAAGCAAGGTACCATTTTTTTAAAGGGTTTAAATACCCTTTAAAAAATGGCACGTGACCGTTTCAATAAGTTGATCAGCAGTTAGAGGTTGTGATCTATGAATTCTGTTGTTGAATGAACTGATCATAACTATGATTGGTTGACCCCTAGGCTTACAACCAATTACTTCACCTAATGAAAGATTAATTAACAGTTGAGTATTCACCACACACTAAAAGTAAGACAAGACGAGTTACAGTTATAGGTTGTAGACCAATTAATTATACAATAGCTTAGATTGTTTATAGCAAGTTAACCTTATACTTTAGAGCAGTTTCTTTTAAAAGAATTTATTCAAATCGGTACATATTCGAAACACGTACGGGCCGTTGAAAAACATTATTACTCTAAATAAATTTTCTCCTAACGGCTAATAGGCAAACAAAGGTATTTCCATTCATGAATAACAAGTTAAAGAACAACTCTGAATATTATTTGACTAAAACATTCATTATTGTGTTCAACGAGATTTTCCTTAAGAACTTTGAAACGTTTGGTAAACATTTTCTTAACGTATTTTTGTAAAGAAATCGAAAGGGTACCGTTTTTAACATTGATTGCCTGAACGTGCTTTGATGTTTTAATACGTTTATTGACAAGGGAAAGGTTTAAAGAATTGTCTTTTTGGTGGTTGTGAGAGGTTTGCCTTGCTACTTCGGTCTTGGATGAAATATGTATGTCCATAGACGGCAATTTGGAGTACTTAAGTAAGCAAAGAGGTAGTTTAGTAATTAATGTTACATTGATGCTACATAAAATAAATCAAAAGTTTATCACACAGAATAAAACACAGTAGGGCGTAACAATCATACTGAACTTACCTTCGCGGTGCTCCATGCATTTATTTTTAACTAATAACAGACTCTCTTTCATTAATTATTTTTTCAGAGTTCTAATTATAAACATCTTTCTGAAGAACGAGCAAAATCCGTTACCAATTTATAAGTAATCAATCCATTTTGAACAAGAAGAAATCCAATCAAGCAAAACAAACATACATAAGCCGAAATCTCAACATTTGAATCAATATTCAACACGTGCAAAAATGATACCATGCATCTTCAAACGAATCTAAACTCAACATTGAATTAACTTTAAAATATGTGTGTAAAGTGTAAATATGAAAGTCGAGTCGATACTTGTCGGCGCGATCGTGTTTGCTTCTCAATTCCAATGCTAATATTTATTCTGAAACTCTGGATTATCTGTCTCCCAACATTTTCTGCTTATTTGCATCCCTATTCAATGTTAATATAAAAGAAAACTTTACCGTGGTGAAAATTGACATTCATTTTCTGCAATCGAAACGGGTATTCAATGTGTGAATAAAAACCGTTATACAAATGCGATTGGCCTTTTAAGGGTCTCCAATGATCAAACATTAGTGACACATGCATTACGGGTTTGTTAAAACCGTTTGAAGACCTACTTCAAACCATACTGTACTTGTATGTATTGTATACTATAATTAAATAATGTACTTTCATGAAATTTTGTAATTATTAGAAGAGTAACCTATGGAATTTCTTGCCGGTGAAATGACATTCTGGAACTACACAACTACAGTCAGTAACGTTGGAAGGTGGTTAAGAAGACCCACTGGAAAAATTACTTTTATGATTTTTGATCCTTTACAGAATGAGTCATTCAACAAATTTCTCGAAAAAACTCGTCCGAAGAGATGACGTCCTCACAGGTAAACGGCAAATGATGATGTTTGACAATCCTTCCACACCAGCCACGTATAATATGATCATTCATTCAATAAATATGTTTGAGTCAAGCCAAACCGTTTGACCGTCTCGAGAGCCCTTTATTACTGCAATAAAAACTATTGAATACAAAATGAATTCATAAACAAAATAACGAAGTGCGGTCCTCAATATTCATTTTAAATATTGAACTCGAATCGAATGGAATGAGTTTATTTCTTCAGGTGTCAGGAAAATTATTAAAAAAAAGAAAAACGCTACGTTCACCAAAGTGCTACGTATTTTTACACCGATTTCTCTCGTTTAGTAACACCAAGCAATATTTACATAGCACTGGATTTTTAAGCTTCAGCTCTATAAATATTTCAATGACTTAACTGAAATGACTATATATTTAAACTTTTTTTTCTATGAAAACAAACACTCAAACTTTAAGGAGAGAAATTCAGACATCATGAAACTAGGGAACCAACGCATCTGTTTAATTTATGGACGATAAATACTAATTTACCTCTAACTGCCTTTCGTTTCCACGGACGATGAGTACATTATTTCACCCTTAATAGGTACACAAGCCCTCCCCTCTCGTTATGACATTGTCTCGCCTCGCTTTGTCATTTTCATCTGGTATTTTTTCTCATTTATGTATAATTAGACGTACTTTTGTGATTAAAATAAAAATAGTTATTAAAAAATATAATTTTACTGTTGCAATTCCATTTTATAAACAGTAACTAGAATTTGTGAAGTCTACTTAGAAGTATTTTTTTCAGCAAACCGAAAAGACCTAAAGTCGAATTTTGACAGAATTTGAGTTGTATAAGAAGAAAACAAATTAATGTTATTAATAGTTTCTTGCGAGCTTAACATCTCATTATAAATTACTTTCTGCATAATTAGTTATTTTTGCATTAATGATATTCATAGAAAAGCCTTCTATAAGCAACGAGTCCATTTTTTCATACTTAGTGGAAGAAAGAATCTATTTTCATTTAACCACTCTGTCAATACACGTGCCTTGCACATCTACCAACAGAAAATAATTTCATAACAGCAAAAATAATAACTGAATCGTCCTTTGACATAAATGCAAGTGAGCATAAAAACAAAATGAAATCCAATATAAGGTTAAACAGCTTAATGAGGATACTTCGCGGAGTTGAAATGAAATTGTTAATAAAGCCATGTATGCAACAACATTGCATTGTGGGGCACATCGCGATTGTCTGCATTGTTTGTAGTGTACACCAGGGATGTTGAGCTACGTATCCGAATGGAGCCCACGGATATCCGAAACTGAAACCGATGTCGTTGGATATCCGAACCACATAGAAAGGGGGGAGATAATATGTACCACGACAGTGATCACTAATCCAGCTGATAAAATAAAAAAAAATGTATCTTAATAACCGTACCTAAAAATATCCGCTAGCTATCGGAAAACAGCGACTAAATCGATAGCTAAAATCTATGTGAATCCGTATCCGAAATTTGATACCCACATCTCTAGTACAGACACTTTGTTCAGAATAATGGTGATGTAAAAGTTGGGAGATATAAGTAGGCCACACTATCTTGACACGGATAAGTTCTGTTACATTTGGTACAGCTCTTAGTAAGATTCTATTCTGGGGTAAGCTGGGTATGAAGATCTTTTTATTCGAATTTTGTGGCCTTTATTGTATAGCTGCATTTTTTTATAGTTTGTTGTGGATAATAATATTTTACCTAATATTTCTTCTTCCAAATAATATCTGTGTGAATATTGATTCACGAACTGCAACTGTCTTTTGATTTTTAGGTTTCAATTTCTGCTTATTCAATAAAAATAACCCAAGTATAGGTACTTCCATATTTCATAAATGAAAAAGGAAGAAGAAATTGTTTTACGACTTGCGTGACAACAACATATTATAACGATTCCCTTAATCCTTCATGTTTCTTCCGCGTACAAAAATGCTAACCACATTTATTTAATCAAACATAAGCCTTGTACTTAACTAGCAGTAACGAATATTATGGTCGCCCATGTTGTAAAATAGACCCCTGAGAGAAACGGCTACGGAACTCAGCCATGCGTGTTGATAATAAATCTAACAGCGCTGCCGATTTGGTCCCAAGATATTCAATGTACTGTACAATGCGGCGTGTACACAGTTATACCACAAATGGTTGTAACTATAGCAGTAATGTAAAGCGAAATAGATTCAGTAGGTAGAAGTCGTTTTTTTAGAATTATGCAATTGATAATAATCAATTGCTAATTAAAATCAAATCGTAACTCTGTTCTCAATAGAGAACAGAGTTACGATTTGATTTTAATTAACGTTCGGCATCTCTTGAATAATTTTGTATGATTCCAAGAACTTTGTAAAACCTTAGTCAGCTTTTGTGGGGCCATAATTCTAAGTAAAGTAGTTGAAAATAAAATCTGTCGAAATATTACTTGAGGCCGTGTCAGAACTATTAAAAGAAAGAGAGACAAAGTATACTTAATGTGAACGTTATAATTATTATGGAAAGTTTGGATAAATAGATCACATTTCTTCATATAAATATATTTGTTTATGACGTTTTGATACAAAAACAAATTCAATATTAATTGGTACTTTAGGGTTCGTCCATGGAGAATTTAAACTGTCTCTCGATTGCTGATCAACACAAGAAGTGAATCGTCCGTTAAATTTAATGTGGTTGTGTATGTGCGGTTAGTTAAAGATCTAGTCAACCATTTGCTGTGTTTCAGTTGCATTTTCAAGTCAAATTGACCTCATTTCCAAAAACCAGGAGCGATTCTGCTAAAAGGCAAGATATCACCTTAGAGTTTCTTTGTCATGTGTCACATTGTTTATCGTTGCATACTATCAATATCAGAGAGTGATTGTTTCGATGTATGTTTATGTTTTTTCCGGTTGATATGATATAAATATCGATGTGTTTTTTCCGCGTGGTAATGACGAATGTATTCTTCTTTGTTGTAAATGGGGTCTGTTATTTGTTTGGTGATGCATAACAATTTCACGATAGCTTGAAGGAAGAAGGAAAAAAATATACATACGAGTATATATGAATATGATGAGATTTGATAACAATCTGACATCGGCTATTTCATTACTAGTAGTCTGTAAACACTTTGTAAGGTTGCTGAAAGACAGAACTGAAATAGAGTTTGGTGAGACTACAAAGGATGTTTTGAGCTGCACAACTATTGTTTCACTAACGAATAAAAAAAGAGAAGAAATCAAGTCTTATTTGCCAGTAAGAGTGAATTTATTGTGTCTTAATATACTACATGTGTCATAGGAACAACAAAACTGTATTGTATTAATTAACTTATATGTGAAAAAAACAATTAAACTGATCAAAAGAGGTTGAAACGGCCTACCAAGCTACCTAAATCGATTCTGTATAAAATCGGATAAATAATAACTTTAGCTATCCAATTTTAAAAATCGTTAAAAAAACAGGCAAACAACAGCTTGTGAGGCCCAATCTAATAAGCGGTTGATCGCTTGATGCAAAACAAACTTGAACCTATAAACAATATTACCATGAGATGGTAACGAGGAGGAAATATTTATTCTCGTACTTGTTTAAAATTGAAAATATTTTGTATTCAGTCCATAGAATGGTAGAAAAAGATCTAAACCAAGGGTATCATTATTTAAATTAACTCTAAAACCCTATTTAAATCAATAATTTAGTTAGTTAAATTTATTTAGATAGTACCTTGAATTTGTTGAGATCTTAAAACCAAACAACTCGATTTGTTTTGGCTAAGTACGGTACAAGTTTAAATTGTTTTTCAGAAAAAAAAAGTTCACTGGCTAATTTCTAACACTAATAATAGCAAAGTAGAGTTCAAAATCTCATGTATAAAATGATACTTACGACATTTTACCAGATTCGACACAAGCATTTAGCTCATTACATTATTGTCTTCTTCACCCCCATCAACAGACCATGAATGTCATTGCAATAGATGGCTCCCATAAAACACGACCGAAAAATATAAGTGCAGTGTTCAATTTAATAACGTTCGAAAACAACGTTTATCATCGTGTTACAAGGAAAATTGCATTTAGCACTTTATTTTATCGAAAATTTTTCCGATATACCTAAAGGTTGATAAGTTCAAAGCTTTATTACGTCCGTGCTCCTATCGGTTGCCAACCGTATCAGGCTCTAATCTGTAACAGAAGGCGAACACGGGTGAATTCATTGCTCTAGCTGACTTCGCGCTAAGGGAATTATAAAATATTATATCTTTGTGTGCTTTCCGGATTTCATTAGTGTAGCCCGCTTTGTGGGGTATTAGCTGAAAAGTAATAGTAATGGACGGGAATAGATACGTTTATTTACAAGCATTACTTAAATTAGTGATAATATTTTGTTAATACTGTTCATAAATTGCTGCAATAATGTTTTCCGCTCTGCTACGACATTCGCAGGGATGCTACGACGTAGCACCGTAGTACCGTAGTAACGCCGACTACGTTTTCCTCTTCGTAATAAAATGTCATGACATACATTTTTTTACTCACACAGCACCGTACTAAGTTTAATATCATGCAAGGCAATATGCGTTCATAATACTAATAAAAAGAGTAGGTACTTGTAATAAAAAATATGAATTTATTTTAAAGAAGAAAAACAAGCGACGGTAATAAATCATGTTTCCGAAACTTTTTGTGGTTGACGAAAATGAACAAAACATATTTGAATAATATTAGATTGAAACGATATATTTGTTGAATAAATTGTGACAAAGTGGCACAAGATAAGTAAAATAAGGAGTAATAGAGAGAATATCAAATGTACCCGAAAATGTTGTGAGCTAAAATTAGGGTTTCTTAACAAAATTATTAAGACTTCGTAAGAAGATTATCATAAGAAAATGAAATTAGGACGACCTTAATGTCGTAGTGGTTAAAGCGGTAGCTTTCGGTATCTTGGGTGTCTTAAAAGGAATATCAAAAACACGTATTGTATATGTACCTATTTGTTACTAAACTGCCTGTAATTTGCACACTTGTAGATTTGTTTCTCGAATTCTTCAAGAGATTTCTTTTAAGAAACTATTCAAGCAATAACTAAAGAACAATATTTGATTTAACCTTTAAAATGGTTTTTAATTTTATAGGATTAAGTCACACTCACTCACTACAGTATATTTGAGGCAGCGTGCTTTTTACTCAAATTTTTAAACATAACAGAAATATATTAATTTGTAAATTTGATTTTAATAACTGTGATTTTAATCAACATTCACAATGGATCCTGAAACCTTTTCAAGCATAACATTTCACCTTTCATCACAACCTTTTGAACTAACAGACTTAGAATTTGTTGCCAAGTCCTTCATATTTATAGCCGATATAATACCTACTCTGCTCAGAGTTACTTATCGTTGTCTTCCAAACAATTTATTAAGGTAGTATCTATTTACTTTCCGTGCTCTACCGAACTAGAACGGACAGGTCAATTATGGTGTTGTTCTAAGTTGAAGGTAATATCGGTCTTGGCAACATAATTTCATTGTTGTAGTTATATATTGCGTTTCCTTTGAAGTTGTTAATGCTCGGGTGTGGGTATGAATTTGGTTTTTCATATGAAGATATCGATTTTTTGCAATTTCCAAAATTATCTTTTCTTCTATGTAATACTTACAGTTTTTTTTTTTATTGTTTAAAACTAGCATGTAATAGTTTAGTCTTGTATTTAATAATATTTTGTAAGTTTGAAATAAAACTAATCTTTAATAAGACCTATTTAAAAAAGTTTTAAATATTAATTTTTTTTTTTCTAATAAAATAACTTTGTTTGAAATATTTTTTTACAAACAATATTCCTTAAAGTTGCTAAAAGCCTTGCAAACACTTGCCACAACAAAATTCATAATAAAAAAACACCCAAAAGTATTCCCGGTTCGCAAACTTGAGTATTTCGCAATAGCTTTTATAAATTCCCCATTCCATTGTTATTGGACACTGAAGTATGGATGCGGTCACCCAACCGATGCAAACGTACTTATTATACGTTGAACATCTCTAGAAAGTACTATTAATCTGTTTATTCCAGTACTTACATTTACACAAGCAATAATTGGTTTTATTGAAAGTATTTTACTGCAACTGAGCCCTAATTCCCCGTGAATACGACTCGCTGAATCGCGTTTACTGAATTTATATTGGTATTCCGATGTGTCATCAAAAAAGAATTTGTTTTATAAACGATGTTGTTTGATGCTAGGTTCAATGAATTGTTTTCGGCCTAACATTTTATTTAATTGAAAATATTTTTATGTCATCATGTTTGTGTTTAAAAGTACACATCATATTATTGTTTCCTTAACCAATTACGGTCAAGGCAGCTAGTATAACTAGACTAGGCAACCTGCGTAGGACATAATAAGCATAAGCGTGTGCGCAAAGGTACACTTTTTGGATCCGCACTCTCAAGGATCGAGGGTACGGCAATCTGGCGCTACCGGAGAGAGATCAGGCAAATCAACTACATTTTAATGAGTCTCTTAAAGTTGCAAAACCATATTTTTATAATATAATATACTTTCAGGGGGCCTACTATCACCTTTTAAAATATTACTGTTGCATGTGCGGAAGAGAGATATTGCACTACTCTTCGTAAAGCGGCATCTCTCTTTCACTTCTTCACAGAAGTGGTTGCATGCCTCCTATTTACATTTATTTTAACAAAGAGTTTTACATTTTTAAAAAATGTGAGATGGACTTGAAAATCAATAATACCAAGAAACATTAAATATTCCAGGAAAATGGCAGCGTACAACAAAATCGGCTGAGACAGAACACTGACACTGTAATAACTTAAAAACACCATTTTTGAAAGAAAGACAAAATAAGTACGTAACTTGCAGTGACTTGTAAAAAGCTTTTAGGATTTTTCTTTGCAATAAACGGTAGTTGAACAAAATAGCAGCTAAGAGTTAAACCAATTAACTGGTTTACGTTCGATTTTCGCTTTTTGAGTCACCTTATATCCACTACATGGAGCACTTTAAGCTTGTAATTTTAGTTCAAGTCAATTACGACGACATACTGAGCTTCATTTCTATTGAATTTTGTTGAGTGACAGTCTTCATCAGTAATGTGTCGATTAAGTAATTATTATTACTGGATTTATGTAGAGGTATTTTGCAAAAAAAGCATGTTGCGCCGACCCCGCGTAAAATGTGATTGGGACAGGAAGATGATGATGATGTAGAGTTTTTTGTGTAACAATATTAATTAATATGACTAAATTGTGAGTTTTTTGTTATGCTATATGGGGTAACTGACGTACACACGTGCAAAGCCACGGGCGAAAGTATAAACAAGAAACTTGAAACAAAAAACACGACCAGAAAGTTCCTTGCAAAAACAAAATACCATGTCAAACTTTTTAATAATCTAAGACCCTTTAATATTTTGCTAAACCGACGCGTAATAAACCGTCTGTATCTTATCACGTCATCGCAATACTTTATCCGTGTTTTAAAAGTACTCCCTAGATGTATGCTTGTGCTGTTTGCATTCGCCAAAAGCGTGCGATAAATGTTTGTGCATAAATTTGAAAAGCTCGTTGAGGCTCAACTCCTATTTACGAGCTATCCCACCTGTACCCTCTTTGCTTTTACACTTGCATATTTAATTTGCCATAGACCATCCAGTTAAAGCGTTTTATTTGTCAGTACTTTTATTTAAAGCCAGCATTTAGCATCACCTTTACTCATAAAATGGTTTATGCTGATACGCATATTGAGCGTAAATTTCCTCGGATAATCTTTGATTTACAGTCTAAATTACCATTTGAATTAAGTTTTACTGCTGAACGTTCCGTTTATAGAATGATACTTAATCGAATAAGCTGAGAGAGGTGTCCCTGTAATCACTGCGCTTAACATGGGCGAACGTAACTCGTCACTTTGATGCGATCTCTTTATCGCCTCTAACGATAGACCAGAATATGCTGGGGTTATCAGACTATTACACGGTCACATTAAAGATGATTCAGTAATATAACTACGCGAGAAAATCTTAACCTTAATACTCTCCTGCATTTTAACGCAATTTTAATGAATATTGCATCTCTCAACTCCGTGCTTCGAAGTTAATTTTATAAAATGTAAATGCAATATATTAGCAAGAAAGAGTTTTAGAAATACCTTAAGATACTTTTACCCTAAAAGGTTTTCACCATCAGCTTTACTTTACCTTTTCAAGCCATTCGAGTATCGAATTTATTTTATTTCAAAACTTTTCTTGCGATATACAAAGGCGTTGTTTGTTCGCATTATGCACTTTGAATCCTAAATAGTGTACAAAGACTTAGACCTCCTTTCATCTTACCGAAAAAAAGTGAAGTGAGCAGAAAAAGTTTTCCAATGTAACAATGGCGTAGCCGTAGCACTTTCTCTAAAACACTGCCCTTGAGTAAAAGTTAATCAAACGTGAATTTCACTTACTGGCCAGAGGTCGTTCGTTTTGAAGGACCATTACATTGGCGATGGAGAGACCCATCAATTTAGCTTCACGCCGACCGCACGCGGTCACCGCGACTGCGGCCGACATGTGAAACGTTTTATTACGGTCCAGGAAAAACCGTTACAATAACGCAACTCGAGAATACTTCAGGAGTAAGAAGCAGCTGGAACAATGTAATATGCGTCACTTTTTTTGATGGATGCTGAAATTATTCAATTTAAGCGTTACGGCTAGACGGATATTAAATTTGTAATCTAGATAGATTATTCGAGGTTCTTAGACTTGTTTTTTGCGCTACAAGTTGTTACGGTGCAAGGTAGAAGAGGGCTGTTATGGGATGTTCTCATTTTAAAAAATCTTGAAGATAATTATGTTTCGGACTATTTGTTTTTTCTGGTTGTGGCTGTATGGGGTCAGCTTTCAAAACTAATTTTAAATTCAAACCAAGGTTTAGAGTTCATTAATAAAGTGACTCATCGTAAAGTTGTTTACCACTTACTCAAAATATAAATCGTGCGAGACTAAATCCATTTCTTGAAAACTTGTAAGTAAATCAGTTTTGGCGGATAATATAATGCCTCATAAAATATATCAAGCGGAACAGTTTAATTTCCGTCGAACTGGCCCGAACAACTTTGCTTAGGGTAAGTGGGTGCAAATTTAAGACGCACGTATAAATCGAAGCAAGTCTTTCAATTTGAAGCGAAATCAAAGGAACAATGGGTGGGCTATTTAATAAAATGCCCCCGATTCAAATTTCTAACGGCAACAGATGGTGGGCGCGATCGCCGACGCTTCGAGCGTGAATAATATCCGTCACAACATTACCCCCCCCCCCCCCCCCCTCTATTAAACCTCCCAAATAATTCCATTCTTTATGTTCCACAAGAGTGCTGTCACAAATAAATTGAAAAGTCGACGAGGGACTTTCTATTCAGTGCTAGATTTAAATACTCAAACACGCAAATACACTTTATCATATTAAAGAAAACATTAAAATTGTCTCGTTTTTTTGGCAATACAAAATACTTTGTGACTTAGTAATGATATTAACTTATATTAAAAGGAGACTGGTTCGATTTAATGATACTTTTTATTAAGATTAAGAAAATCCTGGCAGAAAATGTCATGATCCTATCAGTGAAAAACAAAAGATGTTCGATTTTGAAATTAGCATGTTGTTATCGTGATAGTATTCTAATTTTGTAAATTTAATGGCGTCTCCTCTGTTTGCTGTTAATTCATAACTTGGATGATTAAGTCCGATATCTTTGTGTCACATCGATGAAATATTGCAGCTTCAGATGATTTAATGCCTTTGATTTTGATTAGGATAAGTTTGAGGCAAAGTTGTTTAACTACAGTTAAGGAAATTCTAAACACAATATTTTACAGAGTAAATTATGTAAGAAGAATTAAAGGTACCTAGAGGTCTAATGTAACAGACATTACATCTCGTGGTAACTTAAAAAAGTATTCATTTTTATTCAGCACTTTTTAGGAAGTCCTGTAGACAAAACATTAAGGTATGTCTTTCATTTTTTTTCACACCATAGTCTTTAATTAGATTACATCTAATATAATCGCTCTTTTGGGCAATCACAATAAAAAATAACATTATTTTCGTTTTTATAACAAGTACCTAAGCCAAGTAATCAATTAGGAATACTGAGGTGAACCAATTTCTTAAAATTGGACCTCTATAGTATTTACTTTCTCAAGTGCCATTCAAATAATTTGAAATCAATTCATTGTTAATATTTTTATCTTTGGGCATCCTTGTTTCTTCTCAGCCAAGATATTGCAAGGTCAGGGATCTGGGTATATGTTCTTGTTAGCTATAATATAGTATTGGTAACCGGTGATACGCCTTATAATAGGGTCGAGACGTTACGGTATACAAATTTTATACGTGACATATTCGCTTTTAGTCGAGTTTGGTGGGTTTTTGTATTTCTTGGGTGCGGCTTGCAAAAGACCTTGTATTATGACTGGATTTGGTTGCAATTTAATTACTTTTTTTTATTATTGCAGTTTAAGAGTGAATTTTAATAAGTTGTAGCTGTTGAAAGATTTTTTCAAGGTTTTTTTTTTTCGATTCTGCGATGCTTCTATATTACGAAGGTACATACAAGTCCCACCGGACATTATCAGGATGGTACTATAGTCTAGTGTGTATATCAATGGTGTTGACTTACAATTGCAAGTTCTGAGATTAAAATTTTCGGTAATTTTTCACAATTTACGTTCAGCTATTATGAAGTAAAGTTTCATACTTCTGAAAGAATATTTCAGGCCAAACGACAACCAAAGGACTATAGACAAGCATCAAAACAATAACCTAATCATGTGTACCCATAATTATAATATATCTACATAGAGTATACCTTACGTAGAAATTATATAAACTAGATCTACTTAGGGTTGCACCCTTGTTATAGACACGGCAAATGCCCCGTGACAGGGGTCGAAGGTACCAACCGGCGTAATAAACACATGCTATTATTAGTACGACATTCGGGCTGTTGGAAATGTAAACTATAATCTTTATCGCGTCTTTTGCCGTTTGTTATAATAGTTAGAATTAATTTTGGGTTTTAGGGGTGATAGTTAATTTTCAAGGTTAATTGTTGGTGAAGATATTTTGTGAAGTTATTTTGAGTGTATCTATATTATTGTACATCACTTTTAATTATTATGCTTTACTTTATCTAACCAATGGTTTGTGTATAAAATTACTATTAACGCTTACTGATTGCCGATGAAGAAAACAATAATTCATCAGTTCTAAAATATATCGTTCATAGCTTCGCCCACGCAGACTCTTATCAGGGGTGGCGACTGTGTAGTACGGTGATTAACTAAACGGTTTGTATAAAGGAATAACATTATTCATGTTCTTTCAGAAACTAGAAACAACGACCTATTAAATTATGTAATAATAACTAGGTATGTTGAAAAAAAATGCTAAAAGCTTAAAAAAAACATAATCTTTCCACAAAGCTAATTCAGTCAACCCACCAAATTATCAAATGGATTTTCGAAGACTCCTCTGTCGTTTGTGAAGTTAGTTTACAAAGGATAGTCGTCTATCACAGGTACCTACCGAAATACATACGATATTCCATTTTCGCGTATAGTAAACAGTATTCTAGCTCAAAACCAAGGCACAAACCAAATCAAACCTCTTTGTATCAAAACTCCTATCTATGACTAGTTAGATCCATTAATTAAAATAGTACCTACGTAAAATTATTAAATTCAAACAAAAATATTATTTGAGCAGATTAAAAGTCAAATCAAGTTAAATACAATCACGTATGCTAAAACAATGACTCTCGTCGAAACTCTAATCAGGCGGCTAATGGAAAATCTAATAAAGAGCTGGTGTTCCAGTAATTTGAGGTTATATCCAATCCATTCAAATTAATGAGACAAGTTCATTCACCCCACCTATTCAACGTGTAATGAAACTTAGAGTATCTCATTATAAATCATTGGTAATGAGTGTGAATGTGTTGGTTAATACCGGTCTTTGTTAGTCTATAGAATTTGCTATGAAATGTTTGAAGGGTATTTATTTATGCTTCTGAATGTCTAATGTATTTCGCAAGACAAGAGAATATCTCAGTTATTTATTAGTTGGTCGTCCGTGGCCTGATACTAGCGATGCACAAACAGTGTCAAAGCCAGTCAAATAACCTCACTTTCGCCCGTCCTAATCCACTTTCCCCTACACCAGTTTGCTGTGAAATTTCGGCCGTTTCCGATGCACTGCGTCGAACACAAAGTTGGGAATTTTTAAAATTTGAATGTTATTTTCAGTGCCCACGTCAATTTGGTCCAGGCTCGTTTCACAGTGAATTCACTCCATACATCACTTTGTTAGTTATCTGTTTAGCCGGTTGACAGTGATGAATGTTCAAGTGAACAAGCGGGGTTCCGTGGTACCCTGGCTTAGGGTTCCATCGTCTGTACTAATACTGGCGAAGCCTTGTACGGAAACAATGGACGAACAATATCAAGCTACATGAGAGATTAATGAGGTGTTTACCTGGGGGGATTTTTGTCTTATACTCTTAGTACATTTCCTTTTATAAATACATCTTGTTTATCATAACTTTTTTACGTACAGAAAAATGGTATCACGCTTAAAATCTCTAACAAACATACTCGAAATTTAGGAATTCTGTGAATTTTCTAAGAAACGGATGCTTTCTTTTATATCAAGGATATTATACGATAATACCTAGATATGAATTTCAGCGCTATTATAATCTTCAGAATCAACAACGATCTTATTTCCATTTATTTGGTTCTTACCTGGCCCTTATACCCTTTGATCTACCGTCTTTATAAACCCTAATTCCCAGAACTGAGTGCTTATTCATATTTATTTTCAAGTACCAACTTTCTAGCACAGTAGGCCTGAATCCTGATTTTGTCAAGGAAATACAAACGGTTCTAACTAAGCTACAAGCTCGTTCATAACGTTGTTAGATACACGTTTGATGCGAAACGAAATTTAATTACAATCAACTCGAGAGATTAACTCAAACAGAAGTACGCTGCAAATGTTTGATTCATGTTCTTTGTCGGTCTGTTTTATTTGATAATTAATTTTTTAAAGCAGTTTCTACAACAGCCGTGTGTTGTAGAAACTGTGTTACCTGACTTGAAAGAACTATAAAAAAAGGAAAATTTTAAGAAAAATCTGCGAAGTTTATATGTTTTTATATTCCTTTCATATTCATATTTTAACACTTTTAAACCATTGTGCCTCCATCAAAAACTAAAGGAAAAGAGTAAATTTAACAAAAACACTGACTGATAGTAGCTAAAAATGGTGATGGTTATCATAAAAACGAAAAAGAGGTAACCGTCAATACTACATTATATCAAATATACCTTTTTTTAGAGAAATCGCTCTTCTAAGCAAAAAACATTATGTAAATCACAATTCGTAAAGAGGGAGCACGTTTTATTTGCTTTTCGAATGCCCTCGTTCTTTTGTGACAAGAGTCTGGAAAAGGCCATTTGAATCAAGGGTATTTTGGATAATAAAAGAATCATCCACTCAGTTCTAAAGAGTATAGCGTACAATGAGCGTTTTGAGGAAGTCAACGTAAAGAACACTCGAGATATGCCGGTATCGAGTAAATTGGGCCCTCGTCTTACACCAATTGAATTAGACTAGATACGGGAATAATAGACATCCTCATTATTATACAGGGCCCACGATAAGCTTACATTACACTTAATTTCATTTCCTAAAATTGAACGTGAAGTTCCTGAATTGCATAAAAACAATTCTTGTAACATAGACTTTGGGAATTGTTGGGAAAATACCATTTATAAAACCTGCTTTTTCACGGACTATTCTATTCACTTGAAATATTCAATGCAATTTGGAAAATTATGAACAACGCCGTATTTACTAAATATACTTAGGAACCTTTATACCTAACAAATCATCACTCACATAATATTGTTTACCGTATAGCACGAGATTCGATTAAGAAGCTGTATAAATATCATCCTAATAGATTACCAAAAATGAATATTTTCTTATTCGTAACATTCATAAATATTATCGTTCTTCATAAAAGCTTTCTAAAAATACACAATACGCGTATTATAACATTACAAATAACCTAGATCTAAACCTAATAAAGTTGACAAGAAGCACACACGCGTTCAAAAATACTCAACAACTTATTGTTATTCAATTTGTTGTTAGGGTTTCGTAACCAAAAATAAATATTATCAAAACCATTCTACTAAATTTCCGCTGTCTGTCTGTCATCAGGCTGTATCTTATGTTAGGCCGTTATTTTTTTTTTACAAGTGACGTATTTATTATTTTGACCGTTAAGAAAAAATAATTAATATGGTCTCAAACTTTCTGGTTAACCAGATTTTGTTGTATTTTCTTTTGTTTATATGGAACACTCAGTGACGTAAGTCCGACTCGCATTTGTACGGTAATTTTAGTTATTCTGTATTGGAAAGGCTTTATACTGCATTATTCGAATATTAATATATCCTACACAGCTTACCGAAAACTTTACTAAAGAGGTTTTATACTATTCTATACAACTTGATTAATAATAACTAATTATACCAAACTTTTATATTACAAAGTTTAGATAAAGTTTCAGATTATTTTACTGGTTGTGCTATCAATCAAGTAAAAGGGAATAATTAATTAGGCTCTAAAGTAGCTTCATTAGTAAATTTAATTAATAATTTCAATGTCGCAATTTTGGTTTTGGGTTTAAATCGTATTTTTGTTTTCTTTACATTCATAGACACGAAAGCTGTTATTGAGTCAATAAATATAAGTGATATAAAATGTAGAGTCTAGATATAGCTTTGCATATGTTAGGTACGTGGGAGAGGTTTATCTCTACGCATGCACCAACACAGTACAATGGGAATTTATAATATTGGCACTTGCATCTGTATATTATTATGAGAATACCTATTCTGACTCTAAGTATATAGGTTATTGTCTGATTAGAAAAACTTACAATATAATACATTACATATGTAAATACAATAGACAACACCACACCACGCCAATTACCACTGCACGCGACGTGTCGCGGGTTCGATCCCCGCGTGGGATATAGCAAGGCTTGTTTTGAGTCTGGGTGTCTTTGTGCATGTGAATTAAATGTCTGTGAATCCCCCCTCGATACAAAGATTAAATACATTAGTGCAGAAGCTGTTTTAAAAAACAATGGCTTTGAGCATAATTACATGTCAAATTACGATTGACCCTGCATTATCACGACGGTAACTGAAGAAATCACCTTACACTGAATAAATCTTTGCTAATCTCAAAAGCAGCGTCTGTTAAAGAACATTAGCGTGAGGTCCTAAAATAACCGACAAAGAAATTAAGCTCGTGACGACTCCAGAAGAATGAATAGAGAACGTTATGCTGGTATTAGTATGTAAATCGAGTACTTTAACTATCTACATCAGAGATCTCCTTGGCAATGTCTACGACGCGATAAAACGTGCCATTGATTCAGAACAGACAGTCTTTTGCATAGAAATCCCTTTCTTTTGTCTCTCCGTCCGCTGTAATAGAAATAATCAATAAATATTTATCTCCCCCGTCCGGTTCAGTTTGTTTCCCGACATCTCATTCGCGTCAATAAGATTTCTATTAGCCTCCAAATTTCATTACTGTACCTCGTAAACGAAGGGAAATGATCAAATTTCAGATGAAGTATATTCCTTAAAAACGAGTCGCATTCTCGGCCATAAATCAGCAGTCTGTAAACTAGAAATGGAATTTAATATAAAATTAATTTATGAAAGAACAAGATAAGATCAATATAAAATTTTCGTCCAGTTCGATTTTAGTATTCCTTACTCGTGAAAAATATTCTTTCTTATAAACGAATCTTCAAAGATAGCGTATTGGTATAAATTTTCTATTTGCAGGAGGTGTATCCTCTGTATTTGCAGGTTATACGTGACACAAACAAGATTGATATTACATAATCAATCTTCTACATTCCCTAAAAATAAACTCGATAAGGAAGCTTACAATGTGCTCTTAAAGCAGAACTGTTGCTTCCGTGGAAATAAGATGCCGATACAAGCATCGTATAGTTCCGTCTCGCTTTTGTTATAGCAACAATTCCGATTTAACAATTCAGTGTAATAGCTAAATACTATGGTATCGATCAAGCATTTTTTTTTTATGAAAACTGCTTAATTACATACTACAGTGTACTCACGCGTATTTATCGGGAGATCCTGATAAATAAGCGTTTATTAAAATAAAATGATACTTCTTCTTTTGATTGTCTAGACATCGTCTTGTTGCTAGTCGCTTATTTAAAAAGCAAACTTAAAACTACAGGGTGTCTTAAAATAACGCTATAACATCAATGTTATTTTGTGGAAAATTGCGTGCCACAGAAACTTTTTAATAAGATAAGATGTTATAAAATTCTACTTACTTTAGATCCGGAATTCTATTTGATCTCAAGTATTTAATGGATTCCCTCTTAAACTGCTTACGTAACACGATTATGGCTAGTAAAAACTTCTTATCACTACCCAAAATGTTAACTCAATGATGGGAAACTTCAAAATTTTAATGATGTTGATGTAAGTAATAATGTAAAGAAAATAGTAATTTATGTTGGGAATTTTCTTGTAAAAAATGCTAGGTAAAGATGGTTACTATAAAGGTAGCCAGCAGAAATATGAAATGTTTTGTGAATAAAACTGAGGATAGTGTTAAACAAAAAAGCGAACATTTGTAATTAAATATTAAGAAAACTCATCGGAAAATTTTAATCTCAAGTAGGACTCGAATTAGCTACTACAGATTAAATGCACCAGGCGATGACCATTAAGTTTTTTGTATCGAGACCACTGACCGATTGATGAACTCGTGGATATTTCAATCCGATAATATGTCAATCTTAGTTTCAAACGAAAGATGAATAGCCAAAACTATTATATATTTAGTGTGTAGCCATACCTATTGCTTTTCTTAGGACGAATGTGTCGGTTTTCTCACGACCACCTCCTTTGAAGTCAGTGATAAATGGTGCACATATGTTTGAAAAACATATTGTTTTGCTCCCGAGTCGGACACACGATAGCTCAATACACACGCAATAAAATACTCAGGGTTGCATGCACGGATATTCATTACAGTACCTGTGTTTTTCCGGAATTTTGCCGTAGCAACATTCGATCCTGATTCGTGTATGTCATTAATAAATGAATGTTTACCGAAAAAAAGAACTTTACTGTTCTAACTCCAGTGGTTAAATAATAAGTTGTATATTAACATTTTGCATGTTTTTCAGTAGATATGAATTTTAAACATGCTGTAAATACCTGCACTGATTGTATGGGTTTAAAATATAATGCAATAGGGTTTATTGTAAAACATTTTAAAATACAATGTTTCATTTCAATTACAGCATTTTTACCACAAGTAAAAGAATAGATTTTAGCTTTCAAGTGAGTATTTTGTTCTTGCTTACTAAGCGACAGCAACCCTTTTATTTAAAAGTACAATCATTAATTTAATTTAAATAAAATACCAATCTGCAAAGTCTACTTGACCCCTGATTCGGCATTTCATCACAGGCCTATGCCTCTTTTAATTTATAACTGATTTAAATAGAATTTGATAACTTAATAAAGTTCGAAAAACTGTTGAGTGCTTTTAGCTAAAGTTATAAAGAGCAATCTAAAATTGGTTTGCTTTACGGTTTAATGAAACTAATAAATATTTTATAAAAAAATAAATTGTTTGAGTAGATAAATATTTTTAGTGATGTGTCGGAATGGATTTATAGAAATTATTATAATTGATGGATGCTCCATTTTATAAGAGCCTCGCGGTTTTACAGTTTTTTAGTTTTGGTTTTTTAGAAAACCCTTTTTTAGTCGCTGTTACATACAACAATTTTGTGGTTTTAGCGTGAAATCTTAACATTCACATTTGGATTAATTATTAAAGTTAATATACCACACCACAAATGCAACAGCTTGTTGAGTAAAATTAAAGAAATGTAGATAACTATGTTTACTTCCACATGTACAGAAACTTTTCTAGACTTTATGGCTTACAGCTGGGTAAACGCCTCATTTCCCTCATTCCAATTACATTACTCTTAGTCTATCTGAGCTCAGGTCTACGCAAAGATTTTGACCTGTCGACTCCTACTGAATCAACCACATCGCTTTAAAAACAAGTCTTTCTTCGTCCTATTCATAGAAAACAAAAGACTACGTATACAGGGTAATTTCACCAACACTTTATGCGAACAATATATTTATGACGTCATCTGAGTTACGTGTATTTAAGTTCAACAGCGCAATTTGCACCGCATTCCGAAATAAATGTAATGTAAGCGCTTGCTTATATAATCGTTAAAATGTTTTGTATGGGGTTACCTTATTTTTGAAGACATCTAAAAATGTTTTTTTTTGTGTATATGAGGAAAGAATTGTTATGTCTTACTGTTATGGGTATTGAAACCATAGCTTAGGGTGGTAAATGTTTCGTTTCTCATCTGTTCAATTGTGTAATATCATGTTATTTTATGACCTTGTGTTGTACGTATCGTCGTGGTGCCTTAGCGGTTTTACTCTTATAGGTAGACGGGTTTTAAACGAAGTTGCAGGTTTGATGCCATGCAGACAGAGTCCAACGTGACAGCAAGGTTGTGCTCCTAATAGTAAACGAATGTGTGGCTCTCATTTAAAAAAAATATGTAAGTTGTAAATGCGATAAGATTAAATATTAATAATTATCGAACCACTATAGTTGAACAATGTTATTTGATTTCAAAGGTAGGTAGTCAACTGATTATTTTAATAAAATAGTTGACTGCAATATTATGGTTGCCCCCAGAGTAAAAAATAAAGATTCTCTATCTCAACTATTTAATTCTAGAAGCCGAATTTGTTTTGTTTTCTGTTTTGTCTTGAAAAAAAGCGACTACTTTGCATCGTTTATACAAACATTGTAAGTATACTACATTACTTACAAAACAAAGAAAAAGAATGATATTCGTAGAAGCTTTCTATTCATGAATATGTATATTTAAATAAAGATCTATTTTGTCCCACCGTATATATTTCGTGTTTTACTAAACGGAAGATCTTTTCATTCGCTATTACATTAGGAAGGGAGGCTGGATATGAGTGGGGTGGCTCTGGACGTGATGCAATCAGACGCAAATACTACTAGCGCAGTACTGCCACAGTATAGAGTATTCTGGCTTTGAACTTTGGTGCTGTGTTAGGAAATGGACAGAGAAATTTTCGTTCTCAAATAATTTCTGTTTGTTTTTTTTTGTATTAGTACGAGAATTATAGAACAATAAAAATAACAAAAAATATAGTTGGAGTGACGAAAATTTTTCCTCATCTTTTTGTTTTTTGTAACTTGTAATAAGTTTTTCACCTGAAGACCAAGGCAAGCTTGGACTCAAACATCTCACGTGCAAGTCAATTAAATCAAAATATTGTCTTAATCTTACAATAAGCCTAAAAGTAAAGTGTCTTGTTAATACTCAAAATTCTATTAAGAATCGTCACTTGTAAGATAACCTCCAGAGCCTGTTATGTAAGGCCTTGGAATCTTCAAATTTATGATTAAAATGGTCTCGAATTGTTTCGATTTTGAAATTGTTAAACTTTTGGCGTTGCTGGTAATCGTTTCCTTAAGGAAATAAGTGGAATTTCTAAATTTAGAATGAAATTAATTTACTTTGATTGCTCTAAATTTAGAACATACCTTGTAGGTATTATTCCTTTGATTATGATGACTTAATGAATTTGTTTATTGTTTTCAAGCTTGTTTTAGGACATACAATTTCCTTATTTTTTTCTCAAGGTTCTTCTTTGAAGAAATACTCTTCTTTTGATACCACTCAAACTAGACAGTCTTCACTATGTCATCTTTCCTATTTATAGAGCAGTTGGTAACAATAATCTTATCAAGGATAAAGGAATACGGGGAAAAAATATTTCTTATAACACAATCTAACATAGTTATGTGTATTTATTAAAATTGGGATGTAATTATTTGTCAAGTATTCAAACGCCTCTAATCACCACGTCAGTTACGTATCGGTCAAAGAGTTCGTTTTCTACAACTCGGTGTTGAAAAGTAACAGTCTTTACACCAGCCAATAAACAACAATGACTCAAAACAAAAAGTTGCAAAAAATTAACATAATACGATACAAAAATATAAGTTTAATTTACTTCATGGAATTCTTGGAACGCGGTGTGCGAAACTATACCGCTGACCCCGACTTTATTAATAAACATATTTTGTTACGCGAATGCGGTTTTAGTGAACCTATGAAAGAATTTATTTTTATACCTAACGGGAATCAAGTTGAATCAACTAACAATTGACTACGTAAAATATTTACGTTCAAATTCTATGGTAGTGTGCAGACCGTATTTATTCAATATTTTAATTCAACAACTCTCTCAATTTTTAGTATTTATTTATTGTGCTTTTTATTATGGCATTTTTTTGGTTTGACGTTGTTTATTGATAGTTGACATAGTACAATTTGCGTTATTAAAACTTTTAATAACGAGTTTCGTTAAATGTATACAAGATAAAACTGACTATCTAGCCAGTTATAGCTTGTCGACATTGATTGGGAAATCAGCTGTTTTTTGTTAGAGACAAGCCCACATTATAATATGCCCATGATTGTAACTTCTGTAAGCCAGGAACTACAATTACCAAAGAAGCTGTGATAGCCTAGTGGTAAGACCATAGGACTGCCAAGTCAAAGGTCTCGAGTTCGATCGAGTTTATCTACAGCATGGTGTAATGCAATTTATGCTAATAAATTTAATTACTCTGACATGGTTTGCACAGTTTAAATGAATATACCTTGTCCCAAAAAAGTACAACTTTATAATTAACTTTTTAATAAATAGACACCATATTTTGTCAAAATACATAAAAAATTCGTAATAAGTATAATTTGCATACATATAATTGTACCACAATACTTTACACTTTCATTACAATATCACTTTCGTAACTTTTTTTCATCTAAAAAGTTGGGAGAGCCCTTTCATGCTACTTACAAAGAAATTAAGGTTTTAGGGGGCGAAAACTTTTCATTTAGATGATATCCACTCGCGTAATGAGTTATTTCAGAGTCTACTTTATTTTAAAGGCCAAAAAGCTAAAAAGATTTACATTTATAACAATGGACTAGAAGTTAATTTTAAAATAAATGACATACCGTTTTCAATATCTTTTGTTTTGTGGCTCCTACTTGCCTGTATGTTCTAAGCAGTTTTTATAGCATCACATACATCACTATATTGTTGTAAATAATGTATTAAACAAGACCTCTATCATTTTCATGATTAAGAAAGATATGGAACTAAAGTTAACATGCAATGAATAGAGAATTCAGTCAAAAAAAGTTATACATAGATTCAGATCTTATATTATGCCTCCTTAAAGTATAAAGTAATATCAAAAGCTAAAAAAATATTTTTATAATATAACTCATAAAAAAATATTTGCTAACAAAAATACACTAAAAAATATCACAAGTAACTCGATCATCTTAGTTCTAAAAGCTTTTAGTTATCGTTTACACTCTATTAATTCTTTGAAAAGCCTTACAAATAGTAAATAAAATAAAGTTCATAGAATAAATCGAATAAATCTTTGTTTATTTGTTCAGTGTAAGTCGAATAGGAGTCTGTGGAGCTGTAAATGACGTAATACTTATCCCATTTCAGAGTAAATCTGTCAGTTAGTTAGTATGGCCTATTGAATGTTGAAGGGGCTGTATTTAGCTTATTCGATTGACCATAAATATAGAAAATTTGAAGTGAAAACTATTAAAAATTGACGTGTTTTTTTTTACAATGCAGGTTATTTGATTAACTTGTATTTTAATAGAAGTTTTTAACAAAAAATGATGTAGTATCTACGAGTCTCGTCTTCTACGAGTATGCCTTAAATTAATATTTAAGTCATCTGCTAATTGAATTGCAATGTAGAGATTGCCAAGGGCTTTAAAGTTAAATGTTTAATTATAATTATGAAACAGAAACAAAAAGGATTTTAAAATGAAAATATTAGCAAAATTACAAATTACAGAAAACTAAACCACTTTCTTTTTCATTCATTCATATTTATTGCTTTTGAGATAAAACAATCCTAAAAAAACCTAACCTTTTTAGTTAAAAGTCTAAAAACAAACATTTATTCTGGGTGGGAACCGAACCCACGACCTCCAGTATAACAGTCACCACTTAGACCAACAGGCCCGTCTATACAATGATGTACAAAGCATAATATTCATAAAACATTAGTATTATGTGTGGTGTAATATCACAACATACCAGTATACCACAACATAACCCTGTATTGTGGAACCACAACTTCGATAACAATACCAAGTCCTATATAATAGGGAGCACGTTTATTGCTATTTACTGGGCACTATTCCAAAACTGGCTTGCTTATTTTCTTCATATCAAAACCCAATAACACAGTCGTACTGTCAGTACTTGAGAATCAAACCTATTTCGTTGCCACACTTCGGGTATAATTGCATCTATTCAATATGCTGGTTTGTGTGGTCAAAATTATTGAGAGAACTATCTATTTCTATTGTAGTTAACTGGGTATTTCCAAAGGTTTCGTCCTCGTGGATGTCAGTTATAGCGGTAAAAATATGATTAAAATCTGGCAAAAATGTGTTTATTTTGACTGCCAGCTAATCTCATACCAAATTTCGACAAAATTGATGCAGTCACTTGCGAGTGAGATGGTAAAAAATGTTTACGTACCCACATTCACACTAGTATATTTTCGCCTTTCTAATATTTGTGTGATTACACCTTGTAAAGATAACTGGATCGTGTTTATTAACATACTGCACGGAATATGCACATATTGATATATTTGGGCCCTTGGCAGGTAAAAACGCAGACAGAATCAAAATCAAAATCAAAAGGTTTTTATTTCGAGTAGGCCTTCTCAGGCACTTTCAAAACGTTACTGACTCTAGTTGCGCGGTTCCAAAATGTCATTCTTATGGAGAAGAACCGGCAAGAAACTCCATAAGTTACTCTTTTAAAAATAGAAAATACAATTTATATTTTACAATAATAATTATGCAACAACAACGCAAATTAGCAAAATGTACAGATTGCCAAGTAGGGGATAAAATATTCTTTAAATAAAGAAAATAGAAAATAATATCAAAAGAAAGAGGAACCCGACTATTTTATGTTGATACATGTACAAATCTTGTAGGCACAAGGAAATAAAATAATAATAATTATAATCTTACATACAAAAAATATGTAGTCCTAATCGAACCCTAACAGGAATGTCAAGGCATGTCAAAGATTCTCGAAATAGACGCTAAGGGAAAGCTGATGAAAATACGCAGTAATAATAATACTATTGTTACAAATTGAAATTAAATACCAAACAACCAAAGAATTTTAATATTTGAAAATAATCATTGACAGAAATGACAGAGATTCGAAATTCGGACAGAGCTTCTTGACTTGCCGGCCGATGAAAAATAATAGAGCGAGCACTGTCAAGCGCCCTCCTTTTATAGGCTGCCGTATTTTTTCTCTAACACGGCCTCTCCTGACGGGGCTGCGTGCTCGAAGCCCTCAGCAGGAACTCGAGGATGGTCCAGCAACACCCTCGGCGTCCAACGGTTACTCGACGCCATCATAATCGGTTTCTGTGAGAACACTGCGAGAAACACACAGTCTAAGAAACATGCTCATTTACATTGTAAACAGTGGTTTTAACTCATATAGTGCATAAAAGCATCTAAATCATGTACCAACATACAAGTCAAAATGACAAGCGCTACACGCTAGCGTTTCACTTCATAGGATTTACACAGGTCTGTTCCCACGCAACCGAATACCCCGCACATACTCTCGTGCGCAAACAGGATTTACATCAGTCTCTTGTAGGTCACCCCAGATACCTATTGACGGCTGGATTTACACAGGTCTGTTGTCGGTTGCGCCACGACTCACCCCAGATACCACCAGTGTCAGGGTCACCCCAATACCACGGCGCACAGGATTTACATGGGTCTGTTCCACTGAACACTACACACAACGTACTCAAGACATAGTCGCAGGCGTAGAGTGCCGCAGTGGCCGCGTCGGCCCACAGCACCTCCCCCGCGTGCACGTCCAGCGCCGCCGGCCGCGCGCCCGCCGCGCTCTCCAGCGTCGTCAGCTTGCCCGACGCCACGTCCAGGTACTGCATGCTGCCCGAGCCCACTGCTCGCCACGCAGTAGACCGTGCTCGCAGTCACGTCCACTTCGAAAAAAGCAGCACAAGTATCGGGTGTCCATTCACCCTTCCACAAGACCAAGAAATTGGCGGACCTGTTTGACATTACTGGGTCGAGGTGATTTAACTTATGCATCAATCTTATAACTGCTCGGCCTAACCTGACCATCTTTTTTCAACTTCATCACACCACGTGTCGAAATCATGAACACTCGGATCAAAATCAGAGACAAAATATCGGTTGGATCTGACCTGAGCACAGTTGATAGCGGTCAAAAGACGCTCTGCAGTGTTCGTCACCACGTCTTAAGACTGCGTTGAACCCATGTTGCTGGTGTCCAGGCTCGGCGTCGGCGTCCTTGCCACGGGCTCGCGCAGCGGTGTAGGCGCCCCCAAGCTCGGATGTCGGTGATGTCGTGGGCAATTGTGCAACGACGTCATGGCTGACGCCGGCACTGGTCGTTGCGATGGCTTGTGTCTCCACAGACGCACGGGGCTGGTCCTCTAACACGCGCAGCCTCCTCAAGATCTCTTCCATCGGGTTGGGTGAAGGGGTGCGCGCCCACGGCGCTTTCGTTTGCTGCGATCGTTGTTGGCAGGCATCGTGCGTACGAAAAACTCCACCCGAATATTAAATAACCAGGCAACGTTAAAGATTAGCTACAAATTACAAAATTCCCTTTGCAAGACCAGAAATATAGGGCGTTCAACGGCTTTTCAGCCTTCGAATCCCACTTCTGATGTTACAAATTGAAATTAAATACCAAACAACCAAAGAATTTTAATATTTGAAAATAATCATTGACAGAAATGACAGAGATTCGAAATTCGGACAGAGCTTCTTGACTTGCCGGCCGATGAAAAATAATAGAGCGAGCACTGTCAAGCGCCCTCCTTTTATAGGCTGCCGTATTTTTCCTCTAACACTATATTATAATAAAGAGCTAGCAGACTGCCAGGGAGACCACATGTGCAGAGATACTACATCCACGCGCGCCTATCCTCTACGTAATCACTAATCGAATAGTACGCTTTACTTAACAGCTGAGATTTTACGGCATTTTAAACTTATTGCTTCGTAATTTAATAATACTATCAGGCAGTTTGTTATAGAAACGGATAGAATTTCCAAGGATAGATTTAGTATTTGTTTTAGTTAATCTAAATCTTGGAACTACAGTTTATTTTTACTTCTCGTGTTAATGCTATGAAAATCACTATTTGTATTAAATTTATCAAGGTTTTTACGAACATACAATATGTTCTCCATTATGTATTGCGAGGGCATAGTAGAACGACTCAATCCAAAAAGTAATAGTGATAAAAAAATTGAAAGAAAACGTAACCTCCAAATCTATATTTGGGGGATTTCTGACTTTGTTTTCCTTTCTAATGCCATTGGTTAACGGGAGATCGCTATCGCATGTACGAGTAGTTCGTCAAATGCATTTCCTCAATAAAATATATTGTGAGCAACAAAGAAAACAAAATAATTCAAACAATAAAATAACCAGAAATCTTATGGTTTTGTGGGTGCTTGAGTAACGTTTGTATTCGACTTATTACTCCATTTCTTCAACATAAAATACATATTTTCTTGTCAACGCGCAACGGTACGTCAGCTGTATGTCGTACAAGGAAAATGGTGTACTTAATTCAACTCATCTTTGCGCACGGGGTAATGTGTGAGTAATTTTTGTAAATATACAGTATCGTTGTGTGCTAATAAAACTTTCATTTGTGTGTCACTGTCACACAAAAAAAGTTGAATTATAATAATGGATATCAATCGCTTGCAGACATAGAGCCATGCGCTAATATGAGTTGAACTATCCATATAATGTTATATACGAATATATCTCGATGACGTAATACGGAAAAAGTTAACAAAGTGTTTAGCTCGATATTAATACATCAGAATGGAAGGACATCAATTTATCAAGGAGACAAGGGACCGAAAGACCAGTCCTGTCTCCAAGTGAAATTACTCGTAACCCTTAGGTTAGGCTTCATTCATTTTGCTGCCATTTATCAATGGTTTGTTAATAAGTCCCCTTGGTCTGACTACATTACTCGATTGCTACGGTTTTGGGAACTCTATATAATGTTAAATGATCATACCTACATTATACGTTCGTTGGTAGACGCATTGACAAAATTACTTTTAATAAAGTATCAAATATGTAGGAAAAGATAAAATTTACTCCTACGAAATGCGTTTTTAAAGCTTACGTTAAAACAAATTTATTTTGTTTTGAAATTCAATCAAACAAGGTTTCAAACTAATTAGAATCGGAGAGATTATTCCCCAACAGTTTTCTTTTATTTACGAAATAATCCTGAAGAAACAGCAAAATTCGCGGGAGAAACTCCCAAGTTTAATTAGCGAAGTGAAAAGTTTCGCTTTTGGTACGAACCAGGTACGCATTTAATCGATAAGCAAAGGACTTTTGCAGCATTTACCGTATAACACAGGACATAGCAGTAATATTTTTTTCCTTATGGTGCAATATATTAGTCGAATTACAATAATGTTGACAGTTTACTCACGCGTATTTATCGGGATAGCTCGACTAGTTTCGGACCCAACCGGAGTCCATTACGATGAGCCGATACGGTGAGGTGGCGAGTCGAACAGTCGATTTATCGAATTCTTAAATAAAAGTGTAATTCAATCGTATTTTTAAGATTGACTAGTTTCGGACATATTTTCAAAGATAATTTTATGAAGAAACTTAAGATTTACCTTAATGAATGAAACTGTCTTTATGTAACCGACTAAGGGTCTAATGCAGCTATAATTTAAATTGACAAGAACTAAGTAAATCATGCTAGTTGAGGGCAACTCAGTCTGATTGTATATTTCACTTTGTGCGACCGACACGGGTTTTTTATTTAAAATGTTACTCCATAAAATATTTTCAATGAAGTTGACGTCAAATTCTGAAAAATGTTTGCCTCAAAGGATCGGTCTTCTCCTATTGAATTTATAAAAATAGTACACAATATATTTTGCTGCTATGTTCTCATATAACAGCCTAATTTGGACATGACATTAGTATGTTTCATTCATTTATTTTTATCCAACACGGCTTTCCGTTTAAAATATCATTCCGTAAAGTATTTCCCCTTAAGTTGACGTCAAATTCTGAAAAATGTTTCGCCTCAAAGGACCAAATGTTGGTTGCGAATGCCGCGGAAATGGTATGCCACGAAAAAGGTGGCTCGCATCTGTGTCAGTTCGTGTCGAAACGTCACTCAGTCACTGGCTGATGACGTAATGCGATTGAGCTAGAATACTGGTGTTCGTACGTCTTTTGTTTAGCTTTGGTATTTGTAGGCTCAATTTATTTGTTAAAAACTGTCTGATATTCGATTAAACCTCCGCGCAACGGGCCACTGCACTGGTGGCAATCGATAGCGAATTTATATACTTTTCCAAATGTTTTGTATCGATGCGTCGGACACCTGAAGCGCACAAAAAACGACATCAAAAAGCACGTTATTGTGGCTTTCGCTGGCCACCAGTGGCGGTAGTGGGTTGTCCGTTTGCGCGAAGCCTTACAATTATTTTAAAACCATTTTACGGTGCTCTGTTTTGCTAAGGTCTCTCACATATTGTACAACAAGATAAAACTGCAATTTTTGTTTTTAGGCATATTTTAATGCACCGAATAAATCTTAGTTTTATAAATTTTATAGAGGTTGTCATTCAAATGCTTAAAAATTAAAATACAAATTCAAGAAACTTGAACAAAACACATATTATTATAATATGTACATTTTAAAATCTCGGTACCAACTTCATTTAGTAAATTTAAATTTTAAGTACATCCACACTACAACACCAATATAACGGTCCAACAGAACCTTGGTATACTCAACGAGTTGCTGTTACGTTTAATGCATAAATTCACCCCAAAGCAATATCTGTGTGCAATCGTAGCGCTAAGTACTCCCCGTGGGTGCAATAGTGTAGAATATCTCGCTTGCTTTCTTCTGTAATTGTTATTACTGCACTGATTGGCTGTGTAAAATGCTGCATTATCTTTACAACTCAACTCTCTGTTCAGCTGTTCATTTATACACAAAATGGGATATAAAGGATGTTACTAATATAACTAATGAAAAAATACTTGAATACGTGATGGAATTTGTTAGGTCCATGTTATTGAAAGGTTATCAAGGTATGATTGTCCAAATAATAAAAAAAAAAAACTAAAAATGTTTATAGAAGACCTTTATCCTGAAATGTCACAGAAACGTCAATAATAAAAGGAAAATGAGGAAATAATTTGTAAGTCATTGACCAAGTTTAAGTAAAACCTCCTTAGCAAAACTTACCAACATTCTTACATTAACAACATAATTTTCTCAGAACTTCACTCTGCAATTCTTATGTGGACTGTTTTTGTATACACTACTAATATCCGGACCCATGTCACAGTCTCATTTCCTTTAATTCTGAACCTGCTTCAATCCCTTTATTATAAGCCAATTGGTTTTCACATCAGCCCTAAGAAATACCCTTAAGGATCGTAGGGTTAAAGGCCAGTACCATCAAACTTTTATCCCAACAGGAAACAACTTTTAATTTGATTAGTTCTTCCATCTTAACTTGTAACAAGCGATGGTTACAAAGTTTTTTTTTGCCAGTTGCAACTTGCTAACAAGTCCAACATTATTAATTAGTGCGGTCCTATCAGGGAACAACACTGGCTCAAGTAATGTATGCGAACTGCCAAACGTGTTCATTTAGTGAGCGAGTTTTTAAAAATGTTAACAGAGCAAATTGAATGTACGGGTAATGCGCTCGATGAAAAACTTTCAACGGTTTGAAATTCTGTTTTCGTATCATGGATTAAATTATTGTTTTGTTTTAAATATTCATGTAGCCTAATTGTATCATTGCGGTTAGCAAATTTTTATCCTTGGAACAGAAACTATTTTTTTTTTCAATGTGTAAATTACAGTGATTATACATGAAGAAATTTTCAAAACCAGGTACAACGTTCATAAAATCGTAGTCTATAATTCTTTATCAGAAAACGTTCACAACCTATTTCCTACCAAATTCAGCGTACAACCGTAACTTCCATCCAGCTATCGAACGCAATGCACAACCATAAGTCAATTATTGAATAATTGCTCACTAATTCACACATCTCATACACAAATCGAACGATAGAACTTAGTCCGTTTAATTTAAGGCCTTGTATCTACAAGCTATTGAACATCGAAATTAATTTCTAAAGCATTTGAATAATTGATGGATGAGACAAGGGTTTTTGGGTACCTAATTTGATTGGGTCATTAAACTTTGATTGTTCCGAACAAGATAATTTATCATTCGAATTATTAATACCGCAAATGTATAGGATTTTTGAATGTACCGATTCTCGTAATCAATTTTAATTAAAATTTAATTTTAATTACTCTATTAAATTAATTGGTTTATTGTTAGCAAGCGGATTAAACAAATTACTTCTAAATAGGCATAAAATTAAACACAATATTGTTGGTAACATGTTTTGGACAATTTAGTGGACATACTATCATGATTGAAAATATAATGTAATTTAATGCACAAAATAAACACTAATCATAATATTTCGTACAGCAAATCTTGTTCCAGATTTTAATCAGACCTTAGCACAGTAATTCAAAACTATCTAGCAACTTCATTAAATTAATATGATTGACGTTATGCTAAATATAATCCATTTAGAATCTAACTTCAGTGAGACTATTCGAGAGTAGGTATCCATAAATAGCCTGTACTATGAGAACTTAAAGAAGAATTAACGGCCTATTTCCTCTTGAAGTAATATTATTACTACGTGGAAGAGAGTCGCTGTTCTGTCTGTAGCGTACTTTAAGACATGGCGCTAGATTCCTTGTCATTCCAGCCAGGGTCAAGCAGAGCATGCGCCAGTAATCCCATGACGCTGGCTTAAGTAGTAGGAGGGGCCCGGGGTGTTTTTAGTCGGTGGGAGTCCGACATATCCCCATGCCGTGCCCTCGGTGTGGGTTGAATTCATAAGCGCTTCACCAAGGAAAACAAATATAAAAAAATGAATCCGTGTCATTGCGGAAGCGAGACGGCACACACTTCACATAGCGGTATCTCGTTTCCACAGCAGCTGCCCCAGTCCTGTAACCCAGAACTGTGATAACGTCATCCAATAATATTCTTGTTTACTTTCCAAACTCTATGTAGTCCAATAGTCTAATTTATTGGCGAAAACCGAACACAATATGGTAATCAACCGAAATTAGGTTTATTTTGGTTCACACTAATTTTAGTTTTAATTTGTTTTGCACTGATTAGTGGGTAAACAACTAGTATTCGTCAACGCTTAATGGGCGACTATTTAAGCGGAACTACGAGGAAAATTTGTTAATTTTGCCTATTTGGTGGGATTGCAAAGAGTCAACAGTTTCTATTTGTAGGCATAATTTGATCTTTATTTTACAAAAAAAATAAGACGTGAATTTGGTCCGTGAAAAAAGAACAGCTTCGGAAATAAGCATTGTAAAGTATAGTATTTGGAAGTATATACGAACGCCATTGAATGAATAGTAAATAACACCTTGACAAAACTTAGTAACAGATTCACTTATTCTATAAAAAAATGAGAAGCGAATCTAGTCTGCGAATTAAAAATCCACCTTCAAAAATGAACGACTGTAATAAATAATTCTAATTTCCATTCTTGCCTCCTTACAAAAGTGTTAGCATGTAACAAATTCCTCTAAAAATGCACGCTCATAGAAGTTTTCGACTGTAATTTCCAGTCGGACGCTACGGAATGGAGGTAAAACTTTTGATTCACTAATAGCACATTAAATGCCGGCAAAAGATCTACTTCATAACGAGGCAGAAAGCAGTACCGTTATTACTCACGGTTCATTTTAAAGCAATCTGGAATACTTCATTCTTTGGTAGTGAGGGGGGAATATGGGCCGGTTTCAATTTCCATTGAATTCGAATATGCGACTAGAGAGATGAACGATATCGATTCGATGTTCAATGTGGAATGATTACTTTTTTGAAGATTAGTTGTTGCAATCTGTTACAATTTGATCATGTTTTATTTTTATTGACAAAAGATTTAAATGACTACACGTGAAGTTTTTTTCAGTGCACTGACTAAAGTAATTGAATATTTTTTTAGAAATGTATACAAATTACGATTGCGTAGATCAATAAATATTATGTACTACGCTTCGGAAAAAAATCAAGTTGCTAAGAAAAATACTCAAATATAATTGAATACTTTAATTCAATGAGCTTAATTGCACAGCACTATTCAACTCGGACTTGAAAGGGATGTGGAATGATAACATTTTGTTAATAAAAGCTTCATGGAATTAATAAGATTGCATTGTAAAACAAATAATAGAACTGTTTCATGATAACTGTGTTCATAACAATGCTATAAAAAGTGTTTACTCTTGGTTTTATAGGTGTAGTTACTACTTTTGTAAAACTAGTTTCGCATATTGTAGTGATTCGTTGCATATGCATGTTCAATGATCATTTACATATTAAACTAATTTTAAAAAGCTGAAAGAATCGTTTTGTAACAGAATATTGTATTTTAAATATGTTTTTAGTTTATTGTGTCGTCACTAGCAGTTAGCGACTTATTCCACAGATTGTCGGTTATAGCTGTGAAAATATTACCCTCTTCTGATGCAGTTGGTTAAAAAGTAACCCGTGGTCATTTAGAGTGTCAGGTAAATACCGCAAGATAAGTTACTTCTTCAAAGTTAATCAAGCCGTTTGAGCGTAAAAGAGAAACAATCATCCATCTGTCCATACACACATAGGTACTAATATTGACGTTTTTTTAATATTAGTATGATATTATCTACTTATGTGTATACTCTATATTTCTCACAGCCTGCTTCTTAAATTCATATGCAGTACAAGAAACATTTACCACAACATTAAAATGTTAAAAACGTAATCCTACATTTGGTGCTGCATCGTGCCAACGTCACTGGCTACGTGACGAAAATAAGTATTTATAGCGCATTTCTTATGACATTATGTTCGTACATTTATTTTATTTTCTTCTGATGCATTTACATAGCACGTTTTGCTGTTCCTGTCTATGTAAAGTGCTGACTTTGCAGTCCATTTATTATGATTTTTGTACAGCCCTACTGCTGGCTAAGGTGTAGACAGTTTCTTTTTACTTTTACGTATCTTATTAGATTATATGCTAATAAGCCGTGCTAGAAGATAATAATTGGCTATAATAGTCCTAAATACCAATTTTCTAAAAATACAACGCGATATTTGAAAACTTTGTAATAGTACGGTAAGATTCATTACGTAATAGCATTGAGATTTTAGTGTAGGTAAATAATTTCCGAGTCATGAATATTTGTTTGACTTGATAAAAGGTACAAAGGTTTTCTTAAAATTAAAAGTGTTAAGTCAAAGGTTTTAATGGGTTATCACTGAAAAACCTACAAACTCCAAGTTTTATTCTACAAAGATCCTTATTCTAAAGCCTCTAAAGTTTGACTTCCCTCGCAACATATTTTGACTAAACCAGGGGTAGTCATGTCCCTAAATTGGTATTCACTAAACAAAAGGTCGATGCCGCAGCTGATTTGCTTCACAAGCCACAACGACCAATTTACTTTCCACCAGAAAATTGGCTTGCTTTCACCTCATATCGATATTTTTCATTGATTAAGTTCAGTGCTTCTCTAGTACAAGCATTAATTTCTATGCTAATGGCCAGCGCTGGGTGTTGCTCCAAAAAAATGTCGTATTAAAATTATTTTATGGTTCTGCTGTGAGCGGGTCTTAGAGAAACCTGCTTGGTTTTTTGTTAAAAAAGCTACACATATAGCTATGCATTTTGGTGTTTATAATTAGATGAGAATATTATAATCGTACTTAGTTCATAAATATATTATTTTCTTTTTTTTGCATTTTAGAATACATTAATGTTTTGTTTTTCTTATATCATTAGCTTGTTTCTAACTCACTTTTAGATGAAGGCATTTTAATTAGAATATTCTATTCAGTAAATGTCGTTCGTACTTTTTTATTCGATTCCGCAAACAAGAACGTGTGCTAACTACAGATATTTGTATTTTTTATGATAAATGCATTTCAATGTCTGGATGACCGATATAATATCCCGTTCTCATTTTTATTAACACCATGCCACGTACATTTATCATTCGCCGACTGTCTCGCGCGAGCTCTATAAAATTGCATTCTCTTCTCAAAACCACATTATTTTTAAATTAAACTTGACTAGTGATGACACTACTGTACGGATATTTTAATCTGCAAATGTGTTTTGAGATTTCCTCATAATATTTCTAAACTAGCTGTCCGCTCGCGGCTTTGCCCGCGTGCATATTTGGTTACTTTGGTTGATTTTTTTTAGTTTGTGTCCAAAAAAATCAAATATCTTACGGAACCCTATTTTTTTTCCAAAATAAAATATAGTCTATGTTACTCGTGGATAATGTAGCTTTCGAATGGTGAAAGAATTTTTAAAATCGGTCTAGTAGTTTTTGAGCCTAGTCATTACAAACAAACAAAGTTTTCCTCTTTATAATATTAGTATAGATGTAAATTTAAGTCTGTCTTTCTTATGCTGTCACTTCTAATCACTTCACATATTTCGATGCAATTCGGTATGGAATCATTTTAAAGACTTAAAAAGTATGTAGAAAACAGCCTAAAGACGTAAGCAAAAGGTACTTACAAATAAACCAAAATCTAATCCGATTTTCGCGCCATTCCTGTTCTATAATTAACTAAGCAATTTAACAATGTTTTGGAATCCATCAGTCAATCCCGTCATTAACAGATATAATAACAAGGTCTTTAAATTCCAAGTGTCAAATAACACAAAAGGCCCAAATTGAAATGTATGTACATCAAATGTTAATTAACATTGTTGATTTATTTGACGACTGATAGTTTCAATTATGTTGTAATTAGCGATAGTCAATTACAGCGAATGTCTAAACATAATTCATTTTGCTCTATTGTAATTGTGCCTGAAGGTCTTGCATGCTTATTAGCTGGGGTTGACAGTATACAATCTACATATTCACATACATTTAATTGTATGGATACAATTTATGTATAGGTTTTCAATTACAGACTGGGGGCCTACCACTACATGTACATTAATTGTGTTGCAATTGGATACTTGCTTAAAAATGCAATTAGTCCATTAGTTTAATTTTCAAAATACATTGGATACGTTTTTTGTCTTTCATCAATAAAAATACGAAGATATAACACATCAATGATGGTCATTTGTCAGTAAAAAGTGCTCTGAGACGTGACGTCTTCATTTTTTATTTACGCGATAAAAGAAAAAATGAGTGTCCAATATTATTTGGAAATTTAGCTGACGGACAAATTAGATTGTTTAGTCAAGTGCCTAATTGAGAAACCCAGGTGTCACAGCAGCATGCTACAGCACTAATTTTAAAATGCACTGCCTTCTGACTCATATTACGTTAATAAATAAAACCTTTCAAATTACACGTGTAAAGGTTGAATACTAAAACCAAAAACTGTTGATTTGTAAATGTATCTCACAAACCCCTTTTTTTGAAAAAAAAAAAGCACTTTTTAAAACAAAGAACAAATCTATCTGCCTGTCAACATTTACTTTCGTGACCGTCAATCAAGGCTGTCACTTACTTTGCAGTGAACAAGTAATCGCGATGTGGTACACAGATAAAATGCCAACCCTACCGAAGCGAACACCGCTCAAAACAGAATTGATAATCTGTACAATCCAAGTGAAACAACATTGTAAATAGTCCGGTGAAAGGTTAAATAAAACCTAGCTTTCTGGACACTGACAAATATTTGGGAAACCTGCAGATGTTTTTGCCTTGTGCATTTTAGATCCTATGTGTAAACAGAGCGTGTAGTAAAATAAAACAAATGAACAACGTGTAAATTGTTTGTTTTCGTTCCTAAAATCTGATGGTTTAGTCTTAGCTTTTAAGTTTCTATTTTCTGCCACAGCCAATATTTATTTGAAAAATATTATTTCGGTATTAACGAAGTAGGTTATAAGATGTAAAGAGTGACAGATTATATATCAGTATCCATGAAAGCTTCCATATCCATAAATTAAGTTTTACAATATTAAAGTACATAAAGTATGCGTACACGTGTACCGTGTAGGCTCTGTATGCAAAATAAAATGAAGCGAGGCCAGGCGCTTTAAAATTCCTTGTACATTTTACACACCGAGTGAGACGAACGGTCTTATTTACCTTTAGAATAAATGACTGTAAAGTATTGCCGCGCCTAAAACACCAATGAACATTATTAAGCGTGGCTTACTCGCTCGAAAAAAGGTAGAAAAACGCTCGCTGATTGCTCCAAATCCTCAACATTAGCACTAAACGTAATCCGTTCAATTTTATTTCCACCGAGGACTTGACGGCTTTATCGCGAGTAGATTCGTAGACATTTCGAGAATAATTTGCGGGCACTTTACGAGAAATTTAACGTATAGGAGCGACTCGCGGCTTCGGCCGTTCGCACACCCGCGTAACGCTAAGTTACGTGGTTACGCACCATTAGCTAAGATTTCGCAGTTTCACCCTGTCTCAATTCCGTAGACTATTAAAGGGGAAATTTCATTATAAGAATGGTGCTCTTGAATAAACGATGAACGCGCGATGTTAGTCTCGACTTAACGGCCGCCTTCTGATTAAAGATTACATAGGTAGTCTCATCTAAGATGGTGTTAAATTTAATTTACCCCCGCGGAGATAATGCTACATAAGCCTTTCAGTATTAGGGTTGATAACTGAACCGAGACGCAATAAAATTCGGCTGGAGTTCCTTACGCATCAAAATTTATATGTAAAGCTAGTGTCGAATAGTTTGCCTATATAAATGTATTGCGCATTTTGAAAGCTTCTGTTAGTGTACGCTGTAACTTAATACGATTACTAGTCGTTTCTAAGCTAAAGGTCAGGGCTTTCGTTAAATAATCTTTGACTAAAACTAGTTCATCCAAAATAAACTTACTATTATTTGGATCATTGATACTACAATGTAATGTCATCATTCCTTACGCCTTGACATTATTACTGTTATTTATCTTCAATATTCTGAAATTCTCAAAATCAAACAGCTTTATTACGAGGGTGATGGAAGCAATCGTGTTTTGTAAATCTCCTGGCGTCGAGGTTATCATAATGAATCGGTGTCAAAATTAAAGGAAAACAGACAAAGAAAATAAACTGCTATAAAGTCTCGGGAAATTTTGTTTCCACTTAAAAGTTGGAGCGATTGATTTTATAGGTAATTGTTGTGCGAAAAGGGACTTCGTCACAAGGAAATGAAGTATTGCAAAAATCTATTTATAACTCCAATTATGTTGACAGGAAATGTTGTAGCACTTTATTTTTATCGTACCTTTTTATATCAAGGAAAAACAAAATTACAGAATATAGGTTAACTATATTTATTTAACCTTTATTGGGACACAATTTTATTTTGGTCCATAATTACCTTGTTTGCGTACTTAATAAAAGTAGAGCTCAACTTTCCTTTTTCCTTATAAAGGTAGGACCAAAAATATTTTCCATATTGCGACAATTTCAGCGGTCTACATACATAAGATGTTATTTGGGGCGTGTAAGGCGTAGGTATCTAATCCCGTCTATTTTCAAATATTAAGGGTCGGTATTTAGATGACGAAGCGGGTTTCAAGGGTAGATATTCAATTCATCAGTACGGGTCGGACTAAAAGCTTGCATCACTTGCAAAAACACGAATTCATTTGAGATAGTGTTTTGTTTACCGAGGTAAAGCGTGACAGCTCAAATAAAATGTCAAACGTGTGGATAAATTTCAACTTTGACGCACAGTTCGTTATCGATATTTCTCATGCTGTTTGTATGTAAAATATTGGAGATTAAAAATAATAAAGCACCAGAACAACCCGCATTCGCTTTGCGTCGCGCAAACAATAACCATTTTTATCAAAAGTATGTTCGTATGACAAAAAGAAACATTATTTTATTGTCCCCAAGAGAGGGTATTAGGGAAGCCCATGTTTTTAGGAATTATAAAGATACGAACCGTTTTTGTTGCTAATTTTCTTTTGTAGCTTGTTTTATAGTAAATAAATATCTATACGACATTATTGGCCATATTCCCGTTATTAAATACTTCGTGGAGATTAATAGGAATATTTAAACTAACATTAAATAAAATATAGTTCATACATCAAAATTACAATTTCCATGACGTCAGGTGTTTTGATAGCGATCAAATATAATTTGAGGTGCTTATAATGAATTATTGCGCCCTTCTAATTAAACTTTGCCGATTTCGATTACAATTTTATTAATGCTTTGATATGATAGTAGAATTTATTAGCGTAATTAATATGAAATATGCTTTTAGTTCTGTCGTTCGTGTATTTATGAATGGCGATGTTTTCTCGAAGTTGCTATAAGAATGTAATTGGAAAAGAACTTAATTTAATGGTAGTATTTGTTTTGTAGGTTAATTGGTTTGGTGACTTATTTTTGTCGTTAATATTTCCTTGCCAATTTCTCCTTGAACGATTACAGACATAGGATCTAGTAGAAAGTTGATTATAAAAAAGTTTTCAAATGATCAACAATGTTACGAAACTGGTGATAAGGAAAAGCTGCCATTTCAATTTGTAGAGAACAATATTCCAAATAGATCTAAATTCAAATGTATTCCAATTTATTTATGTTGACTTCACAAACATCTCGATTGAAAATCTGGATAATACTGGCAGGACATTGTTTTTCATTTGTTTTGAGAGTTAACAGTATTAAGAGAAAGTCAGCAAGTTAGCCCCAACAGTCGGATTCGTAATTCGAAAGTTAAATTTCGAGATTATTGAAAGCCGTCCTTGAATGTGGAATGTAAACTCTGTGGTGAGACGCGTCGAGGGTCGCTTGTTCAGTATTGATAATCCTAATCTAACTTTATTGATTCGTTTACCTGATTGTAACTACTTGAAATATAAACACGTCTAGCCAAGCATTAATTGATTTCCAATATTTATTGCAAGAAATCTCCAGTTAAGAGACACGTCATATTCACGTTCGATTTGTCTCGGTTTGCCTGATTTTGAAGACTTGTTATACACTATTTCCATAAAAAACAATAGACAAGCCTGAGGAATATAGTATGTACTATGTACGCACTCGTCACGTCAAGGGAGTTGTTAGAAGCCACTCATGTCAGTTTCACTGTTCTAGCCGTTGACGTTGACGGCTAGAACTGTTTGTATTTTTCGAACACTCGCTAACTGAAGCAGTTTCTGTATGGCTAACATAAAAGCCATGGAGGCTTTTATGTTAGCCATACAGAAACTGCCAAACCAATCTATTAGTAACGGATATAACTTATTTCTACTTCTAGGCCAGTTTCTTTATATTTAGTAACAAAAAACTTTCAGCTAAAATTGAAATTCCGAACCAACATACGGCGCAAAATAACTTAAAAATTTACAATCATATAAAAAGTTCACATTTTCCATTCCTTGTTGTGGTAGACAGATGTCGCGTTTCAGAACTCGGGAAATTGGATTGTGACCGTTCGTCCGCTCAGAAACAATCCGCTTCGAACGTATTATTTTTGTCCACAGCACGACATTTTAGATTTTTAAACATTTTCGAATTTTTTATCACTTTAGTGACGCGCCGAGCGTGGTAGTCGTCGAAGTGAGAATAATATTCGAACACAAAAATATTTGCAGTATTTTTAGCACTTTTTGCGCCTGACATTTTTGTAGGTTTAGTTTGATACGTTGCGCTCACCGAAAAGTAAAGGAGAGTTGACTACATTGATAATAGGTTCGCCAATCATACGTAATATTCGCTTTATGAATGTTGACTTCGTTTGTCGTTTGCCCAGTTTCTCTGTCGTTTGCCAAAAGCGCTATTTCAAAAATCTGATGGTTCGGTTTTTTAGTTACAGTATTGTAATATTTTCTATTTAGTATTGTGTTCAAATTTGTTGTATGCTAAAGGTGATCGACATCTTCTAGCAGTTTAACACACGAGAAGTTCCAGTATCATTTCCTACTACTTTTTCATGTTCTATACTCGCAGACAAAACAGAATACTAATCTAATAAAAAAAGGAACTGAACTTTTTAAAACACGTTTTAAAAACAGCAGAATTAATCATCTAGCAACGTGTAAAATACAACAATAAATAACAGCTAGATACTAGATGCCATCCGCAAACTTATGAGACCGTAGAGATAAATTTATGAGTACGAGTATGTTCATATCTAGAATATACTAAGATCTGCGTATAAGCGGTACAAAAAGTAATACTTTACGAGTATTTTGTCACGTTCCTCCAGGTATTATAATGTATTGTATTGTCAGCAGCAGTTTTGGCTGAATATATTGTGTCTAGTGGCTTATTTTTTTATCTAGTACGAAGTATTTTTTGCTCGGAATTGATGCGGTGTTAAATGCTACATAACGTGCTCCGAAAAATTGTGTCGGCGATTGACGTAGTTTTATGTTAATTTACCTGACATAGTATTTCTTTGACCTTTAAATTTTTGAACAGTTTTGACTAATAGATTCTAAACTTATTTGATAACGAAAAATGGATGTCTTAATTTATATTCCATTTGAGTTTTTGGGATCACAACTTCTAAATAATAATTGCTACAGTTACTCTGATATGAAAATAATCTAAAACAGCCAAAAAATGCAGAGAATAAAACTTACTTCAAAAAGAGTTAACGTCGAAAATATAAGATTATTTTAGATCACAATAATTTAAGCAAGTTTAAGTAATTATAACAATATAAGTAAGAGCGACATTCACTATGCTTTGCCACTTAAATAACCGTCCAAAGTAAAGGCATTTATACTTGAGTGGCTTTTTCATTTTCCCCGCTATCACAGCCAAATGGAACGCAACATTTCAAAATAGACATCGGAGTAAAAAGAGTAGAAATCAACGCTCACGATATAAATCATGTCATTTACACAGTTTAAAAGCTTGGTTTGACTAATGGCCTTCTACCGATGGGAATGGAACGGAATGAAACCTATGATGTGGAACCTTTTTAGATGTTCTAGTTGCGTCTACATGTCTAGACTAATTGAGTGAACTGGGAAGGTTTTGGTTAGTGTAACTTTAGTTTACCTGTTGGGGTTTTGCAGTTTGGATGTGTATATTAGAGCTGCAGATAAGTTCAGAAGTTGGTTTCCAGTTTTAAATTGAAACCCCCTTTTAATCTCTGTTACGATGTCATGGAAAAATCAATTTATTCAATCGATATTACTATGTGTGACAGGAATTTTACTAGACTATAAAATACCTTGAATTGAAAACTAAACTTATATAACTATAAAATAACTTGCTGACAATCTGCCAAAAAATATGTAGTTATCTCCATCAATGGCGGAAAACGTGCCCAGGTGACTGGCACTGGCACTGGCAGCAAAGGCGTCAAAACATGAGAACGATTAATAATATAATGACCATAAAGTAGGTATTTCGTCTCAAAAAATAAACGTCAAGTCTAACATTTGCGTTAACCTCAGTTATTAAGTTATGTTTTTATTTATATTATTTTAATTTAAGATCAGTCCATACTCAATTGCGAAAACTAACAGTACTTACATGATATAATGTCCTAATAGTACGTTATATTTTCATCCTTTTCCATAGCGAGTAAATTCTCTAACGTCGTGAACAGGAATACAAGTATATCACATGTGCAATCGCCCAGTCCCGCAATAAATATCGCCAGCTATATTGTTTCGAGTTTCGGACCCACAAATCTATCCTAAGTGTAACTTCACTTAACTGAACTAAACTACACTAATAAGTTTATCGGATTATTCAACAACCGTAAAAGGTTGCTAACTTATCTTTCTGTATTAGAGTGCTGTTTTTATCTCTTTTGACAAGGATTAAATTGGTTCTGATTTGGTGAATCATCATCATTCCCCTGCCCTTATCCCAATTATTATTTGGGGTCGGCGCAACACGTTTTCTAGACATGTTGCTTAACGTTTTGGCTATGGTTTTATAGTCGGCCGCCTGCCTGACACTAACCCTCTTTGGGAATGCGATTGTTGGTTGTTTACCCACCACCATTCGGGTGACCCAAGGTGCTTGGTACAGTGCACTGGGTCTTAAGGTCCATTAGTCGCCTTTTACGACACCCAGTGGAGGATATGGGGTGGTGCTATTCTTTATATCCGGACACCACACGGTTCTGATTTGGTGAATCTTTGGTATATTTTTTACGTAAGTGAAGATCAGTGCAGAAGTTGGCGTAATTTTTTCCATGCTCCTGGAATTAGCTAGAAATTGTTTTTCTTTTTTATAATATATTTTGCTACAAATTGTTATTTGTTAATCTATTATCAGTATAGATACTGTTTACCGTTACATATACCTACTATTGCGTCATTATCTCGTCTTTTTGCTGAGTTCTAAAGTTAATTTCTGCTGTAGTAATTAAGTAATACATACTTCGCAGTTGATGTAATAATTTCTTAATTATCTTAGACTTAATATACTTACATAAGAGGTGTGTGTGATTATAATTATGTATAGAAAAAATAAGTAACTATTAGCTTAAATTCTCGTATATAATAACTTAAAAAAAATGTCTAAATGAAAAGGCCCTTTTCTTTACAAAATTGCTTTCTGAAAAACAAAATTATACCTAACTCATTACTCTATGCTACTCATATGACTATGAGAACGTTATTCATGTCTTTAATATCAATACTCGGTTATACGATTTATTTTCTTTTGACAGGCCAATTCATTAGGCAAAACCTTCCCAGGTAGAAATAGGCCCAATGTCTAGCTGTCACCGCGTAAAACCTCTATTCAGAAAATCCGTCCTTTTTGTTAGTAATATTGGGAATTTAGCATTCAACCGCGGAGTGTCTGTAGACCTCTTTAGTTTTGGCAAATAGGTATAAAAGACAGTACCTACTCAAGTCTTTATGCTCTGCTATTAGCTACATTCAATTACTCGTACGTTTGCAAGATACACTAATTAACAAACATTTGTAAATTGACCTCTAGAAAAAACCGAACAGTACGGTCACTTACTCTCATCCGTCCGTCCGCCTGTCTGTCGATAACCGTAGATTTTCTCAAAAATGCATGATGGTTACAAGCTAAAATTTGTATTGACTACTTAAGTCTCCTGACCCTTACCTAAAGCTATGAAAGTAAAAGTCGCGAGTCTGACTTGCACTTAATCAGGTTTTAGGATTAATTTAATAAATTTTTAGCAGGTCAAATTTTAGGTAAAGTTCTTTGTTTAATAATATCCTGTCAAATTATCATTTATTTTCACTAATCGCGCAAACAGCTTAGCGCGATTCTCAATTATTCATCAAAACAGCGATTTTCAACAAAATCTTCTAAAACAATTTTAGAGAAACACGAACAAATTACTTTCAATACAAGATTAATATAAGTAATTGCGTTAAATAACCTTCCAAACAGGTAGATAGTCAATTTACAACTTGGAATAAAGTTCATCATTTAAAACGTCTGGAAGTTTCGGCGTTTTAGTGAGGATCAAAAGATAATTAACAACTTATTGTTGTGTTTTGAATCTATTGCAATTATAAACATTGGGTATTTAAATATTTCTTGATAGTTATCTTACAATAGCGACAATTAGTGAATAAAAATTTTGTATTTTGTTGGATTGTAAAAAATTATCTTGTTATTCTCCAACCTATAACTGAAGTGGTATACCTAGTAAGAAAGTGCTTGTTTCTTCTGTAAGAAAATCATTAGCTTACAGTAGCAAGAAAACCTTAAAGTGCAGTGACGCAATCAAAACTAACGCCCATCCATGCTCATCCATCAACAGGAATATTTGTTAAAAAAAAAACTGAAAAGAATTAGTATGATTTACGAAAGAAAATACCAGAAGGTAGAGCGAAAATTGTCTTCACTGTTACTATGAAAAGTTTATAATAGCTTCATAGCAAGTAGTTAGGTATCATTAAAGTTTCTAACTTTTGTTGACAGTGTGAGACACATGTAAGGCGATGAGATTTAACTTATTAAAGCCTGGAGGAAATTAAATTGTTTCGAGAGCTTCTAGGTAAAATGATATTGTCAGCGCTGTACGAATTGTTGGATTGTCACATTCACTTAACGTACGTTTTGTTTCACCATTTATTTTAGTAATCCTCTAGAATCTTTGCACGGGTGCTATAATTAGATGTTTAAAACTACGTTATTGATTTGATGTGGTTTTTTTTTAAAGAATGTTTCAAGAGGAAGGTTTATTTATATACAACACATACAGAATTACATCCGCGTGAAGCTGGGGTGAGTCGCTAGTAGATAATACAGCTTGCCTTGAAAACGAGGTGGAAGTAATTTCAATATGAGCAATGTACCAAATAAAAAAATGTATTAAGCCATTTACATTATAAGCGCGATTCATCGACAAAGGATTGACTCTTCCAAAAAATGTTTACATAAGACCCGAATTAATTCTAATCTAAGACTTTTTACTTGACTCCCGAACCAGAGCTAAGAAGATTACGCCGACTACGATTACTAAGGACAACAATAAGAAAACCAGTAACTTACTAAATCCTTTACTTAAAACTTAATAGTTGCGTTCTCTATCACAAAGGGGGTCCGAGATCGTAGACAAAAGTTTAACAACCAAAATTAGTTGTAGAGGAGATAATATTCGTGACGTTTCACTTTACAATTTAATAGAAACGCGTTTGTACTGTTGCGGTTTCTGTGGAACAATTCCAAGGAGTTATGCCCGTACTTTTGTTATAAATAGGAACTATTGGGATTCGACGGTCGCTCCGTATCTTTATGTTATACGATCGTCTATTGTTTCTGTGTGACTGCGTCTAGTAAGAATATTCATACACACGTATTTATGGCGATACTCGTGCAGTTTGGTTGTACGACTTGTACCTTTCGCACGAAGTTGCGTGGTGCAATGCCGTTTCGGAGTGAGAATTCATATGGTATAAATAAAATACGTAGTGTACGTTTGGATTATTATGTAACGAGTTTGCTTACACGTATTCTATTTGTTTTTATGTTGGGTACACAAATAGGTTGTACAGATAATCAAATATTTATCTAACAATATTTTTTACATTTTTGTTTCATAGAAAAAAGTTTGTTATACTTTGACAGGCAAACTGAAATATTTGAAATAAAAATTGTTACCCAAAAAAGTGTAACATAAATATTTTTTTCATTATAACTTAAATCCGAAGTTTACTTTGGAGTTGGCTTTCCATATTATATGGGAATACACGTAAATTCTTTCAAAATATTTGCGAAACCCACAAATCCCTTCTACGTGCCTATCCATGGTTTTACTAATCTTAAGGGTAACGTTTTTTAAATGAAAATTGTAAGTAATGTTTTCCATACATTTTCCATTACATTTATAAGTACCTACAATCAAATATTATTTTATCCTGGGATAGATTTAGTTGTGTTTTGTCTAGCGATGTTAGTACATAGATAGTCATAAATAATGTTGCAGAGCAAATATTTACATACTTTAGGCTAAAAACAAAAACTGGTTTTGAAAAAAAAAGGTTTTTTTTTATTGTACTATATTCCTTAAACAAAAAAAAATACGTAGCTAAACCTAAATCCAGTATTTCTGAAATGAATATGTTCTTCTTGAATTTCCTGTACATTTACAGTTCTGTGAAATTTCCAGTGCTCATAGCCAAGATAAGTTAGTGACACATAAATCGTAGTTATAACGTCGTGTTACTTAGCGAGTGCGTCCAGCCATTACACAGGGCCTCTTAAAGTCATATTATTACAGTAGTAGAAGAGAGATGCAACTATACGCTGTGTAGAGCGCTGTCACATTTCCACAATTGCTATAATGTTACTACAGAATACAAACAGATAATATACCTATTATGCCTTACAGAAGTCCTTCCAATATTGCTTAAAATACTATTATTGCAGTTATGGAAAAGTTATACCCCTCATCATTTTGTAGAGCGCTGTCGCGTTTCCACTACTGCAATAAGGCTTATGCCAGTAGCAGTAGTAAGCTGGCGGTAAATTCATCATGCTCCTTTAGTCGCTACTGCCTACGGTAGCGTCTTGGGTCGGGTTACCTCCTTCCCTCAAATATGGCGACGGAAGTAATGGCTCACCTTTGAGTACACACGTTTACAGTACATTGTAGCCTAATTTTAACAAATTATTTGTCTTTTGATTTTTTATGTTATTGCAGTTGTGGAAGAGAGACGACGCTCTATGTCGTGTGGTGCGCTCTCACACTTTCAGAAATGCAATAATATTTACCGAGTATTAAGCCATTACGCGTGCATTCGCGATTCGCTTTACACTGCTTTATTGTTCGTGTAGACATAGTAATAGTCCAGTCATTTGGTAGAAAATAAGGGGGTTACCTGGAAAGTTTTCCGGGAGTTTTGAAAATTGGGTATTTTATAGATTTGGATATGCTCTTTTCGAATTTTAACTTTGCCACCTCGTACGAACGCCGCTCGCGCTGCCATTTTGAAAAACTGCCGCCGGTTTTCAAGTAAATTGTCACAAATAAAACAATTTTCCGTATAAGAAGCCATAGATCTAAGAATATAATCAACACTGTACGTCAATAAACGTACATTGATGATTCAGTCTAAACTAAATATTTCTCTTAATATAGCTTCTACCAACAAATTTTTCGTTGAAGTTTCGTTCATAGTCGAGAGAAAGGGCCCGATTCAAAAGTGACATATTGCCCTGACACCTACTTCTTAAAAACCGGCTACTACTACTTACTACCTACTTCTTAAAAAAAAAAGTAATAGAATAGTTAAGAAAAATATACGAAACACTCGTAGTGGTGCAAATGAACATTACTTTGCGGCGCTCGTACGTCCAAAACTATTGATTTTATTAAAAAGTGAATAAGACATAAAGTGTAGGAAATTTTTTCTAGTTTAATTTTGTAGAAAACTTTTTTTTTCGTAAAATGCGTCGGAAAGGAGATATTCCCAAAAAACCGTTTTTGGGCGCCATTTTTTCAAAATGGCGGCGCAGGCGGCGGTGGTACGAGGTGGCAAAGTTAAAATTCGAAAAGAGCATATCGAAATCTATAAAATACCCAATTTTCAAAACTCCCGGAAAACTTTCCAGGTAAAACTACCAAATGACTGGACTATAATTCCAGTTACTGACATTAATAGGTAGTTGCTTTATTTAGTGTTGTTGTTTATTTTATTTTATTTGATTTACAATTTTACACCTTATTGTTTTGGGAATAGTTTTACTTTTTCTCTTGTAAGGTTGCTTTTTTTGTTCTTAGCGATTTTGTCATGGACTAGGAAATTTTTAATTTAAAAAAATAGTTTAATGCAGACCTTTTTTCTCATTATCTATTGCAGTAATTGTGAACAATATCTATAATAATCAAATCTAATACAATGTCCAATATTGGAATTGAGAAATATAATATTTCATTGCTTTAAAAACAGATCTATCACCGAATACAAGTCTAGCTGGCATTGACAGATTAAATCTCTATTACATGTATAATAAGCGACCGCATTGGTAATTAGTGGTTATTTCTAATCTGATGTAACCAAGCCTGTTCGTATACAAATAGCGGTTTGGAGCCTCGTGTAGCTGATGTATTGATGTTAAATTGCTGTATACTATGTTGTTCGTCGGCTTTTGGAATTCGTCAGTTGGTTGATATATTTTGTTTTATTGATGCATCTATCTAATCTATGTACAGGGTAACAGGCAACTCGGCGTCATTCCACGATTTAGTAGAGGGGGTAAAAAAAACCTTTATTGGCGTTTAATCATGAGTCTAGTTTGGGGCCCAAATTGAGTCCTTAATCATAAGCTGATACAGCCGGGTCGCGAGTTGAACTGATCCGGATCAGTTCAACTCGCGACCCTTGTCCCGTTTTTAATTTATTTTTTCAAAGTCCTGCAACGTCCTAAAATTACATTAAGTTAATATTCACACAAGTTTTGAGAAGTTTAAAATTACCTTATTTTTTTCTATAAAAAAACTTTGTGCACCTCTCCTGAGGGTCCCGAATTTTAAAACAAATTTATTTTTACAATCTAAAACAACAACCCGATTAAATTATTCAATAGATTGGTTAACTTTGGAAGGCATTTTTCATATTTTCATTAAAAATGTTGTTTGATAAACTTTCTTGCGGAATTTTGTAAGACATGTGCAATAGAACTACAGTAATGAAAAATTTACATAATCAGAGAGCTGCAATTATTAGCCCAGGAAGGATGGTATTACCTGAACGCATATAATACTGAGTGCACACATTTAGCATGGCGTGGGATAAGAAATTGTGGAAGGATGGGGCTGACACTTTTGCCCAACTGTGGGACAGAAAAAAAAGTATTACAAATCTATTTTTTTTATACAGATATACATTTCTGCAAGGTTTTTAATTCAAAAATCGCAAGACACAGCCAAAAGTCAGCTGTAAATTGTAAGAAAAGACGCAATACTAAATTACTGAACTTCCTGAAACGAATTTTAAACCTAATTCCTGTACAAAAGTAGAGAGGACAACTGCGTTAGGACTAATTTACTTCAGATTAGATCGCAGTGCAGTTTGTTTCGTGCGATGCATATTAATTCTCTTGTAATGTTGATAGCCGGGTTCGGCATTCAAATGTTGAATCAAAGCGAAAAACGTGTGACTCCTAGGTAAAATGATTTAGGACGGAAATGAGACTTGTTTTTTAATTATTTTTTTTGTTTAGAAATGCGATGGAAAATGAAGTACGTTGCAGGTATAATATACGTTTAGATACAGATAGGATGAAGCAAAAAATACAACCTATTTTTTAAATCGTAATTGCAATTTGGTGTAACGCAGCAGTCCCATTACCACCGATACCATTGACGTCTCTGTCCGAATGTATAAAGTATACCAACTATTGCTAATCTAAATGATGTGTGCCTATTTTGCCATTTCACATGTTTTTTGAAGTTCTTGATTCTAAAATGATAACATTACAGAAATGAAAACAAGAATATAACTTAAATAATTGTCGTTGCGAAAACCATTGTTAAAGTGCTTTTAAAACCACATTTAGTAGCAATAAAATATACCAGAAACTTTTAGTAGAACACCAGTAACAGTATAATTAAATTAATAGTTCCAGGTATTGTAAGCTTCTAACTTTACAGAGTACTATAATAGCTGAGCTGTGCAACTTCGCTTACTCGACCTATTTTATCCACACAAGTGAACGTTCACCACAAAACAGGCTCTTAAAGGGCAGTGAATCATAGCAAACACGTCACCAGAAGAATTTACGGAGATTGACGAGTGACGGCATTCAAATGCATTGCAGATTTCATGCATGATTGGAAGTTAATGCTTGACTTGAACCTATAATATTTTTAAAGTCGTTGGTAGAGGATTGAAGAAGTTAGGAGGATTTCGTTATTGCGATTTGATCAGTAACCATTTACTTTACATAATCGGCTAAGCAGACATGCAGTATTTTTTTGTATGATATGTGTGAATGGTTTTTTAAAACGTACTTCTCAGGGTCGCATGAACAGTTTCGAGCCATATAAGTCCTTAATCATGACATTGAGATGATGTGGCAGCGGCGGTGGCACAACTGAAAGAATAATAACGTTTAATGTAATATATTGATATTAGTTTTGATTATTACGTACCTTCCAATAAGCCCTTTACATAGGAATAAGCCGCTTTTTACAAATTTAACAAATAACACACAGTTTCAGTTACTGAATTGTGTAATTATTAAATCAAATGTATGCAATGGCATCGCACCACAATTTCCCAATACAAACTCAAGGTATTCAGACAGCGATAAATGTTTAACATACTATGTTAACTAATCAGTATTATGTTTTGTTTGTTCTACACGAAATCGACAGTCTCTTGACAAAGATCGACAGGGGATCGGCCAATCTTTGTAAGTGCATTCCGCCTACCTTCTTACCAATGCAAATTTACTCCATTGAGGTGAGAAATTTGTATACCATAAATTTGAGTAAAAAATACAATTATTTATTCCAAAAACAATACAGGCTTACAGTGCTAACCAAATTACTTGCACGTTTACATTACCCTATATAAAATTATTACACAACTAACAATAATAACACAGATAAAACAATGTTTAAAAAAACAAATAAAAATTATAGAATCTATTTTTTGCTACGAAATAACATCAATATTAAATAGTTACATAAAAATTATGGTTACTCAAATTAAAATACAGATAACAAGGCTATTCAAGGAGGTCCAGAAGTGGGCACGAGTTAGAGATATCGAGATGGAAGAGCTGCACCGACATAAACTCTTATATTAATGATAATAGAATTTAAACAAGTATATAATATAGCCAAATTATTTGAGCAAGCCTACATTTTGCTAAAAAATTAAATAACTAAGTGATCATGTTATTATTTGAATACTGATGTACAATGTTTTTCCTGTATTTTATTATTAATATAACGTTGATGAATGTTAGCAAGTAGTTATTAAAAAATAAATATATGTATTTAGAAGTCCACTACACTGCATTCAATTTTCGATGTTCATTTAATAATTTTTATTTTGTTATTTAGTCTTTTATCAGAAATTGGATGTTTGCGTATCAAATATTATTTTATTGTTGATATTCTGGAATATTCCGTTAATATAAACAGTAGATACTAAGAACTATGTAAACGTTTTGGTGTATTTCCCAAGCATCCACGCTTATTACGCGTACTTAGAGGAAGATATTAGTGATTGTGTAAGTGAGATGCCGCTATGCACTACGTAGAGCTCTATCTCGCTCTACAATAAAAACAGTCTTGCTTTAAGATCTCAGAGTACAGGTACTGGTATTAGTTAGCGACTCGGCACAGCTCCGCTGCATCCATATTCAAAAGCATCGAACTCTTGTTAATTTGCATGAACCCACGAATAAAAACGAAACTATTTCGTACAATCACAGTCAAGCTTTTAAGATTTTGTTTATAATCAGTTTTCGTAACACCCTTTTAACATTCTATTTACCCTTTTGTCTGTAAATTAACTAAACTTTTCTCTTTAAAATATTAGTTTTATGAATACTGAATACATTTTCGGTAATAATGTTAAAGTTCTAATTTAGATGAGCATAAAGCGTTGTTTTAACAGAGATTTAACAAAAATAAACCTTGTTTTAATATTGTTTAAAATAACCGAAGTATGGTTATAATAAAACAAAATACTGCGAGAATGATAATATTCTGAATTTGTTCAATTATTATTGCATTTTCTCATTTATGGACTATAATAGAATTGTGCTGACGTAGTTGGTTTAACAGAAAAAAAAATATAAATGAAATTGACAAACGCTAAATTGGATTCTTTGATTTATTCAATGTTTAGTCAATTCCATAGTTTTTGTGAGGCCATTCATATTTTGAACCTCAATATTACAGTTGATTAAACTCTGATTGAACAGCATTATTCATACGAGTATCAAAACAGAAAAAGAAATGCGTCTAATATTTGATCACCAACAGAAAATTGAAGAATGCCCATTTTTCACCTGACTATGTACAGATATGAAATAAATATTAAAATACAGCTATTTAAATGGTATATTAATTATTATACCTACCAGAATGTTAAAAGATACGATGGAAAAAAATATTTTTAAATATTTCTGTGAGCTGTCTCCAGTTAGGTATAGAAATGTCTGTAGTTGAAATTTCCATTCTTCTCTAACATTATAAATGTATTTTTTGCCTAATAAGAAAAAAAGATAAATTATATGTGTGCGTGTGTCAACGAGGATTTGTATTTTGATTTTATGTAATTCTTAAGTCACACGTTGCAAAAGTAATTCTGTCTCATTATAATTAAAAAAGGAATTGAAAAAACGTTTAATATAACCTCTTTTGTTAAGCTATGCACGATTGTACTATCGTCGTACATTTTTAGCAACAAAACCTTTTTTTCCCATCCACATGCTATCACTCACTTTGTCAGCTCCAATAGCTGTATAGAAACGTTTTTATTTCCGTGATTGTTCTACATCCAACGGTTTGAATTGCGAGCAACGGGAGTTTTTATTTCTCCTCTATTATTAAGCATATACCGCAGGTTTCCTCGTATAGTTTTTTTAAAGGCATCCAAATGGGTATCTAAAGTAAAAAAAAATTGTTAAAAAATACATGTACGTAAAAGAGGTTTTGTATGTTCTTTTTGTGATGGCTCCTACTTCATTCCTCGATTATTTTAAGCCTACAAAAATATTTATCACGTTCTTGGAATCTATTCATGAATAATTTATCATAATATTTTATTTAAAAGGAGACGTAGTATATTATGTAATGAATGTTTTTTAATTAATTAATGTTTTAGATTTAAATTCAGAATGGCACTGCAAAGAATTTAGCCATCTGACGTGTTTTTGGAACAAGTATGTGCTATGAAAGTGGTGAACGAGTTACACACTTGTAACTCTTACTAAGTGCAGTCTAATTGCATTTTACGTGACTCCTTTGCCATTTAAACTTGCCTCGGCTTAAACTGTGTGGTTGTCTGAATTTAAATATTATCACTTATTGTAGAATTATATAATTGACGGCAATTATACCACGACACTGAGACCATCAAACTGTAACGTAACCTTTCAAAATATATCAGGCAAAATATTATTGTCAAGTCTTACTGAACATTCTCATTAGGTACTACATATTATAACTTCAAACAGAACTATATCAAAGCCATTGACTTCTGCCCTTCGCGGCATTGATTTAACATATCCGCTTTCATTAGCTGACATCGAAATGTGTAATCATGTGTATAAAGGCACCACTGGCTCTTCTAATTAATCCATCCAGCCGTGAACGTTTTATTATGATTGATAGATATTTTATGGGACTTTAAGGACATTGACCTCTTAATGTTTATTTTGATAATGTAATTCATTTTCAGTAATGACGAGTGTGTGTATAGGTACGTGCTAAGCGCCTGTATAATGACAGTCATTTGTTTATTACATCATAGGGATATTAAACCTTTTTGCGTAATCGTTTATTTTTATTAAGATTATTTGTACTTTAGTAGCTGTTGCCGCGAGAGAGAGTCCGTGAGAGTATTAGTAAAAGTTGTAAAAACATTACCCCTCTGATACAGTCGGATAAAATAGCAAGTTTTAATCTAGGCTAATCCATACCAAAATCAAAACTGATGAAATTGGGTACGGAATCTAAAAAGTGTCAAACATACATTCAACCGTCCATCAGTACTCATAAACTTTCGCATTTATAATACTAATAGATTATTTTTTGTTCTCATAAATTACACATTCAGAATATTTCTAAAACTGTAATACCTAGTAAAAGCAGATTTGTAAATAAGAGTATTTAAAAGCACTCAGATATGGAGTTCTTTTATAAATGTTATTCAAAAGACTGACGATACTAAATCCCTAATGTAAAGCTGAGAGCAGCTTTTACGAAATTTGTATATGATATGATTTTTCCTTAAACTTCAAGTAACAATATCCAAGAATCCTGAAGATTTCCCCTTGAGATATAGAATACGAAATGAACTCGCTCCATTTTCATTCGTATTATCACGTGTATTATAATTTATCACATTTATAAGTATATTGTGTCTTTATATCTTTTGAAAATATTTTTACCCAAAGACTGGCCGAATAATTAAATGGGCTAATTAATTACGGCTTTGTACGGAACCGATCCATTTCAATTACAATTTTCGTACCCGTTGACGGTATATATCTTGTAATTTCCTTTTTATTTTGTTGCACTGTTTTTTGTGCATACGAAAAAGATAGTGGGAACAATTTTAGGTAGCGACGTCTTTTTTAAGTTTGCCCGTAGATATGTAAAAAAAATGTAATTATTATTAAAAAAAAGCAAGTTTAAAATAATTTATATAACAGTTTTATGATTACAAGAAATTTTCTTGACAGAACAGTCGGTAATGCCACAAATTCAATTTTATCAAATTTATTTTTAACATTATTTTTGTTCTACTCTATATCCCAACTTATTCAGCTTTTACTCACAAAATAAACGTATGCGTTTCTCTGAACTCGCTCTGAATACGGTACAGAGCTACTGCGAGATTTTATCGCGTATATGTTCGGTCCTGCATCTAATAGATAACATCTAAGTATAGAAGTATGTTTTCCCTTGAGCGTATAGAGGTCAGATGACATTCGTTTTGCGTATCCTTAGCGTACTCAAGTAAATAGTAAAAGGAGGTCAACGAAAAGGATAATGAATGATTGTATTATACTAGCTTTTACCCGCAACTTTGCTCGCGCGAATATCGGTTATAGCTACAAAAAAAATTACCCCCCTCTGACGTATTCCGTTAAAAAGTAGTCTGTGTTAATCCAGTGTGTCAGCTAACTCCATCATCATTTCATCAAAATTATAAAGAGTTCCAAACATCCATTCAGACTTACAATTGTTAAACATTAGTAGGATTAAAATCATTGTTCAATACTTACTAATAAAATAAATAATACTAAACCTCCTCAGGGCGGAAGGAAATCCTTCCTTACATTTTGATATTTCCACGTTGATAGCTATATTATAATAATCAGTTGTCTAACGATATTGTTTATTGACCCTTATCTGTGCCATAACTTACACATAGTAATTATGTATTGTAATATTATTAACATGGATTAACGGTAACGGTATATTGATAACATTGTTATCGTTCAATATAGGTATATATTACTCAATAAATATTTCTGATCTCTATGCTTACAATGAGCTTATAAAGCAAGACTCAATTGCGTGTGAAAGAGTCGCAGCTATACGCCGCGTGCAGTACCGTCTCGCTTGTACATCTACAATAGCAATAGTTCCGCATGTCTGAATTTAATAGTAAATTTTCGGGAGAGATGTTTAACTAATCAATATTATGTAGTCGTAGATAATAAGTATCTTTATTAAATAGCTATAGGTTACATTCTGTAAGATGTTTTCTATTTACCGAGTCGACTGGATACGGGTTTTCTTTAAGATAGCTCGATAATTGTAATGGTAAGGATAAGGCTTGGTTCAAAAACCAAAAATTTAACAACCTCATTCCTCAGCAACCTCAGCAATACAAATGTTCTCATATGGACCTATCTATATAACGACTTATTACTATGCCAACATTACATAATAGTACATATTTACTTCGCACAAAGGGTTGGTTTATCTTTATTAAATAGCTTCGGATTTGGACCCCTGACCTAGTTGCTATAGCCAGCTGGCGTTATCGCTTGAAAACAATCCTTGTTTGAGTTGAATAACCTCTTGTGAGATGAAGACAATAATTATTATTCACTGCGATGTACTAAATGAAATATTAGTGTCGAGAGCTGAAGATTGTTTTCGATGAAGTTGGTTTTGTGTTTGTAACATATTTTACGTTTGATTGAAGTTTTAGAATTGCAAATTTTTTATTGAACTGTTAAAAAAAAAAAACGACTACCCTACCCTAAAGAATTGTAAGAGGCACCAAACGACAGAAGGCCAAATTTAAATTTCTCTTCCAAAATATGAATGATTTCACTATTCACTAACGGAAATGTTGTTAGTACAAATGTATACTCGTAAACGAAATAGTTCCCTAATTGTGTTTCCACTTTAGTTCATTTAATTACAATTTCTCTACCTTAGCAATTCAATTTACCATTACAAAACTACATCGGTGTTCTACAGCAAGGTTCGTAACTTTGAAAAACAATGTATCGAGTAAAGTTACCTCAAGACACAAGTGCAAGTCAACTAGCAGAGGAAGTTAAGAATCATTTGTTTCCAACTTTCCCTTGCTATGTCAGCGGGGGTTTATTGCAATGCATTGGCTCGCTCTCAGTTGTTGCCAAAAACTTTCAACATTAAAAGGTATTTTATTAGGGTGCCTTTCTAGTTCTCATTTTTATGTATATCTAAACATATTTTTTGTCTTGTGACTCGGTATAGAAAAGCTGGGAATCATATTAGAAACAACTCCCTAACATGACTGTAAGTTATTTTAATTACCAAATAATTATTCTTGCTATATACTGTGCTATATAAAGTAAAACTAAGTGCAAAATCTTTTATTCTACTAAAGGTTTTATAAAAAAACAACCACCAGCGCTTTTTAAGCTTGTTTTTCAGCGTCATACAATAAATATACCAAACTAAGGCATAATAAGGCTCTTTAAAAATCTCTTAGCAATTAGGCATTACCTAAAACGTTCTAGACCGGGGCGATAAAACCGCTAATTGGAAAAAAAGGTTCCACGTGTTGTTGGCTTATTTGTTTTACCTTTGTTCTACTTCTTGTGAAGTTTGAGCCAGTTCCCTCTATAAGTTTGGTTGTATTGTACGGAAAACAAGTTATGCTACGCCTAATCGACTGAACAAGTAACACGTAATACATTTATACAAAATATTATCGGGTCCTTCAAAATATTAGGACATTGATACTACAAAATACATATTTTTGGACTCTTAAAGTCAATAATTATTATGCTCTACATCACTCTTAGTACTTTCTTTAAAATATAATTACAACCTCTAATGCTGTAGTGTAGAGGTGTATGGGAACTTCAGTAATATTTCCAAATATATCGCTTACATTTGATATTTGCTCCGAGTTGGAATATTAATGCATGAAATTAGTATTTGGTATTGCTCCCCCGATACATGAAGCAATTCTAGTTTAGAAATTAATGCGTGAAGCGTTTATGAAGCCAATCGTATGCATTGGTTATGACTGTGTTCGCGTTATTGATAACCTACAAACACACCTGTAGTATGTGCGCTTATACCCCAAGTAACTCGGCAAGTTTATAGAGTCACTAGCTTCGCTAACCTTCTTCGTGAAATATTCTATCTATTAAAAACCGCATTGAAATTCATTGCGTGCTTTTAAAATCTAAGCATACATAGGGACAGATAGACATACAGACGCTGTAAGCGCGTTTGCATTTTACTATGTAATGCTTGACAATCAATTATAATGTATTCTAATCTGGTACAAAAGTGTTGACTAAATTACATTGCTTACAATATAGACTTATCAAAGGCATGTGATACACGTAAGCACACTTAGCATTCCAACCAATTTCTTATTCAAACCGAGTACAATACATGAACGGTATGCTGCCATGTAGACGGAAATGTAACCCTATATTTCACTGCCATGGAGCAGAAACACCTTACGCAGCGATATAATCAAAGGCGTTCATTACGTTCCTTTGGGTCTCACGGAATTTCTAACCGCTGGATTCAGTCACGTCTGGTCTAAGACGGTACAACAGTAATGTGTTTGTTGAATAAAATTGTGCCACCGGTCAATTACTGCCTCAGCAGTGTATAAATGGAATGACGACCCGAATACGTGATACACAAGTATTTTATTTGTTGGACCAAATAGTGTGCCTTGTGGTACTCCTTGAGTTAATCAAACTGGTGAAAATACATTAGGATAGTAATGTATTACCAATTCTAAATCTATACGAAGCAAAACTTTATTTTTAGATTTCCATGATCCTATTAGACACTAAAAATATAAATAGACCGGGCACTGTCTCAGAACATAATAACGAAAATGTTTTTAGTAATCTACTGTCATGGCTTAACTCTCATGCATTATATCATTCGTAATTATGGGCAATAATTAATTGGTTTATTATAATACGGAAATTAGATCGTGGTTGTTATATACCTCGTGACATCAACACACTTCGTTTACAAGACACGCGCTTTCATTATTTACCATTCCACAATCTCCTATACATTCACATTGAATGCTTCGTTAGTACCGATTTTCGATTGATGCTATACAAACACCTATACGAACTTAATCAATTCGATTCGCTGAATTGAATTGTACTAATGTCTTAATTATGGCTTTGAAATGTAATGCGAGCTTTGCGGCACCATTAATTATGTACTGCGTGAACAGGCTGTAATGTATCAGAAACGGCATCCTTAATTTGATGTGTGCAATGCATACAATTATTTTATATGTTCATGTAACCTAGGATTTAAGTATGACTTAAAATAATAAACCAGTGCGACAGAATAAGGGGATGGATTTGCGAGTATTTATTTGTTTGACGCGCTCTGCTGCAGTTAAATAAACTTAAACTTATAATATTATGTCTTTAGATGCATCTAAAGTACAAGTGAAACGCAACATTGTCTTCAGAAAAAAAAATCCTTCTTTCATTTTTTCATACTTACGAGTAGTAGCAAAAACCAGGAAGCTGTTATCAAGCTGTTTATCACAATATAAAAATACCCAAAATTTGCTTCTAAACACATTAAACCTTAGTTATAAATCACGTTTTTAAGAACAATTGGTGCATAAATCATCTCGCAAACAAATTAAATATGAAATTATAGACAAAGTTTTTCATAATGGGAGTTGTAACTTGTTTTTAGGCATTATTTCAATTTACGTTATTCTTTTAATAGCGCCAACAAAAGTTTAAGTAAGTGTATAACAAACACTATTTACTTAACCGTTAAATGTTTTATTTAGTACTGTTTTTTGAATGAACGCTTTAGAAGTGTTTTAGGGCAAGTTAAATAATGTTATTCATAGAGGTGAACTGAACGATTTAAAAATGGTTTTATAAATATTTATTAGATTTGATAAACGGATTTAATTTTTACTGTGTGAAATACGAACACGCAAAAGTGGTATAGCAAAGACGAGGCCTATGCACAGCACAGCTAAGCTAATATGATTTCGATGATATTAAAATAAAAATATAAGGGACAAAATTTAATAAAGTTATTGTTTTGTGTATATTACTTCCTCAATCATTCTTGCAACTGACATTTAAATGTCTTAGCAAAGCAATTTACGTTTACACCCAATGTATTCACGAAAATATTTACATCGAAACAAACTGCCAAATGTCAGTTTTATTGCTTTAAACAACCTTAAACTTTTTATTCGGCGGTCTGTAAAATTGAGATTGAACCTAAGTCGGTCGCACTTCGTTCAATAGCCAAGTAAATAAATGTTTAAATGTCTGCAAGCCGACGGGATAGATTTACATTTGAAATGCGAGGGTCACCGGCTTTATTACCTTTTTTGGTGAAGGTAAGGCCGGGAATATGACCCGACGTCGGATTTATTTGCGGTTATTTTTCAATGAATCCACTTAAATTTTATTTTCTTAAGTTACTCAAGCGCATGATGGTAATTGTTAAATGAGGTAGATAAGTTTTCTTCGATTTACACAAATTATTTGGTGTGAGATATTACGTAAATTGGGGATGTCATTATCGTTAGATGCAGTATGTTAGATCAAGTAAAGTTCCCTATTAAAGATAATCCTTTCCCTTCCCGAATCGTCGGTATCATAATACATGTGGCTAGTCCAGTACCTAACTAGCTGAATTGAATGCTGTTTGATAAGCTCCTGTCAGGTTTTCTGATATTGCTACCCTAGAATTTTGGGGCAAACTATCAAGCGGTCAAGAGTTTGAGGGCTCCATATTTGCACCTGTCGTCCTGGCAAAAGCCCAAAATTTTAGATTGTCTCGCCTTTTGTCCACTCCTGAAGTCTGTAGATAGACTTCTAAAATCTAAAACGAAGATGTAATTAAACATACACTAAAATAAATTCATCATCAAATATTATTGCTATAATTGCTTTACTGCAACTCACACTATTACAAATTGTCATCGTCATCTCAACGGCCTTAAAACTTCTTTACAAAAGCACAGTTACTAAACTTTTTAGTGTTCCGTTTATCATAATAAACGGCATAACTTCGTTAAAATGTGATAAAAAGTCTTATGCAGCGAGATTAATCTGTCCGCGCCCGTGCAACGGATCGTCGATTTAACAGGCGATAAGGTCGGGAACTAATCTTTCTTTTTTCCCACTGTTGATGTTCGTTCAGCGTAATTTGCTGCGAACCGAAAATGATTAAAATCCTACGTAACAGGAGAATTTGGTTTAATTAATGCGTTGATGATACGGAGATAGAACTTTTGTGAGTGTGGTACTGGTTTTTTAGGTTTAGTTAGAACTAAAACTGGAGCACTGTAACAATTTTTTTCGCTTTATTTGATTCAGTATAATTAATTTTAATGTATTTCAAATAATGTATAAACACATTTTCAAAATTGTGTTCTTTGGCAGTGCATGGAATCGTGTATTATCAAATATAATTGATCTATCAAATGGTGTAACAAATAACCAGTGCTGGACGTCAGAGATTTGATCCTTGCACCTTTGTGCTAACAAACCTCCACGACCTCAGCTGCTATAATTTAGTAATTATAGTTGTTTAAAAAAAAATATACTTCCACAAAGACCAGAAAACTACTTTACTACAACGGGTGCAACATAAAAATACCAACTGCTAAATATTCACAAGGACTGAGTCAACTAAGTGTTTCAACACACTTTGCATTTTACCGCGGAAAAAGTAGGTAAACTTAGGTAAGCACATATTTATCTTTAGCGCCTTCCGCTTTACGATGTTAATAAAGTTCCCAGTTCTCACGTTTGTACGGTTATAATTATTTCGGAGAATTAAATTTTATTGTTGTCGGTACTGTTTGTGAATGTTATGTGAAATACTTACTAAGTAACGCTGAAGTATATGCATGGTGTATTGTAGGTACAGCTGAACAATAAAATAAATAACATAATTTTTGCAATTGTTTTTAAGTACAATAAATCGAAAAGTAAGTTTACTGTAAATATTTCGAGGAAGGCAAAGACTATAATTATATACATCCAGCTGAAAACAGTAGAAGCGAGAAAATGTCGGGCATATACATATGGTCCATATGAGCACTTGAAGTTAAACACATTCAAGATAATTATGTCAAATAAACAATCAGACAAAAATCTTTGCACTTAACTGTTCCTCAAGCGTCTATCCAACTTACTTCTGATTAAGGATGCACTGAACATCTTTAAATATATTTAATATCTGTAACAAAATCCTCTTATAGAATCCAGTCACATTTCTTGAACCTAATAAATCAGATCTTCAATTTCAGATATCACACCTTTAGGTGTTCGATCGAAGCAACCAGAGATAATCCCTTTATCTTTGGAGATAGTTTTGATTTGCTTGGCGGGTTTCCGACCTTGATGAAATTATACGGGTAAAGCATATTTATGGAGTACCTTATCTACTATCCTGTATTTTTTGAGGAAGTATAACATTTTTGAGCATTCGATTTAATTTTTAGAATCCCAAGTATCGTGAAAGTCCACTTTCTTTTGCAGTGATCATTTAATTTTGAGTAGGTAATGGATTTTACAAAATAATTTGTTTTTTAAACAAGGTCTATCCAAGCAGTTTTAAAGTCCGGATTCACAGACCAGTCTCAATGGATTCATCTAAGCAAAAAATTCTAAAAGGAGCTAGGTACCTAACCATCCATGACAACTTACCGGAAACTGAGATAGCAGTACCATATTGTAAAACAAAATTTACCAAGCAATCGTAATGCAGGTAGTATTATCTAGTTTACAGTCCAGTCTATATCCTACTGCATGTGTAATGTTTAATCAGCCTAAGTGTACGCTGCAAGACACCATTTAATCCATGCTCACGACACGCTGTACGGATCATTGTTATACCTTGTACCGAATACATCATGAGACCTTACACCTGATTGCGCTATCCAGATCTTGTTCACACGCACTTCAATTAACTCGACAATCTTATCACGAGGAACAATTTACACTACTCTAGTAGGTACTACAAAACGTAAAAGAGGATAGTTGCATTTTTATCTTCGAGAGCAACCGAGCTATGCAAACGACTTCGCACTGAGAAACCGGGATGGTTTTATCTAAGGCAGATGCTCCCGGCCTCTATTTGGTTTACAATTTAGTATGCAAATTGTGGACTTCGCATTTGTAAGTACTCCAAAGCGAATTAAAAGCCCCGCTTCATAAAATCTTTGGAGCCTTATATTGCATTAGAAAGTACATTTAAGTGTCGCCACCGCTTACACGTCAAGCCGCGAATTAAATGACTTTGAATATTCAAATGAGTTTTGTGATTAACGGGAACACACATATTTGGTTTTGTGCTCAATTAAGACTGTATTTAGTTCTTTTTCTTGCTTATTTCACGTATAAAGCGTAAATTAATTTCATTCAGGAATGAGGAGCATTTATATTTGCTGATATCATCACTAGTTAAGCCTCTCATTACATTTAATATCATTGTAATGTTCACATACATTTTCGTTTATCATTTGTATCAACAGTATTACGTTTATAATAATCCCATACAGGTGTGAAAATCAACACAGGAAAATTAACGAAGCCTAGGTGAAAACGATTGAAGGTTTTCAGAAAAGAGTTTTTATTACTATTCGAGATTTCACTCCTACTTTTCAAGAAGTTTGGAATTATTGGAAAAGAAATAACAATTGCAACTTCAAATCTACACTAGCAACTTTTAACCGTGTTTCTTATTGTAATCGTTTGCCAATTCGTTGAAGCAAAAACTAGCCAAGTGCAAGTCCGTTGCAACTTGCAATACTCAGCCGATTCTAAATTAATTTTCCATCTTCAGAATGTATACAGCAAAAAGGTCCACTTTATTTCCCGCATTAGACGATATTAAAACAATTCACAGAAGTTGGAATCTTTTCCTCAAGTTTCTTTCAACATTACAATTGTATACAACAGTTGTATTTCTTGAACAAACCGGTGATTAATTTACCTCTTCTGTATTAAAAGCATTGTGTTGTTAATTATATTGAGGTGAAACAAGGAACTTTTCTTGGGTTAATTGTTTAAATATAAATGGAACAACACCGTCTGTTTGTTTCTGCCACTTAAATAAGGTTTGTGTACGTGCTCTGTAGAAATTGTTCTTTAGACTTAGGTCTGTAAAACAAGTAAACTTTATAATAATTTTGTTATATTTTTACATCAAATCTGTTTGTCTTTGATGTTAAGTATTCTTATAAGTTGGTAGGAAAATCGCAGAGCGAGTATATTTGCACTTTTCCGCTGTAAAGCCTTCGGTCTTTTTTTGTCTCTATTATTATCCTGCCATACTATTATTATGGATTGAATGCAAAATACAAACTTTTGATAAAATAAAATCAGCTAGTAAACAGATACTAATTCAGTAAAACGAAAAACTTAACTAAGTTATTTTTTAAATGAACCTCATCATTCAATCTTGCAAAAACCTTGACGTAATACATCCACTAGTAAGGTTGCTTTCATTAATAATGAACGCAGGTGCTGCCTGTAGTACTTCTACATGACTTATTATGTAACACGTAACTCCAATAACATCTTTGAATATGTTTTTAGTTCAAGAGATTCTTGTGGTAATTAATAATAATATGATTTATTTGAGTCCATGGATATAGCTTTCGGTTGCTGTATTCTATTAATGGAACATTAGACAGTTTGCAGATTTATGGTTGATCAATAGCTTTGGTTAAAATTTGTGTATTTCAAGAATTATACTGAACCTAATATTGTCTGAAAGTATTTAATGCATGTTCCAATCTGTAAAATCAAGTAAGAGAGAGTTGTTTATTCAATTTCAACACGTAACACATTACATACGTAACAATAAACTAAGAGATTTAAACTAAATTATGAATGTTTTCTTCTAACAAACCAGTCTTCCTACTATTGTTCGACCCTACTATTAAAAAGATAAATTGTCAGAGAAAGATATACACCGTACAAAATCCCAACGTGAAACAAGTGAAGCAATTGCACCAATAAATCTAACGTTCTCCTTACAACTTCAACTACCACAAGCTCGGCCAGTTTACTTATGCATTTACTAAATCTGATCCCATTTAAGTTATCCATTCTCTCTCAAAACACGTACAATATTGAGATCTCATATACAAGTAGCTTTGTTGCTTACATTGGGATCACGCTCCGCTCAGACCAGTACAGATATCGAGAACTTACAATTTCTCTAGCGTTGGAATTGAGAATGTTCTGGAAATAGACTAACGGTGTATATAGTATTGTGTCTGTTATGTGTTTTGTTTATAGTTAATGCATACTAGATTATAAACTAAATAAGTCCTCTTTTATGGTATCACGGCGGTTAATAGCAATTGTCATAAGGTTGGTATTTGAAGTAATTAAAAAAAAAACATTATTTTCTGACTGCCAGGTTCATTGAGGGCAATAAAACTGACAACCCTGTAAAATTTTTCATATTATTTTAATTAGCAGTGTTTAATGTAAAATGCGGATCCTTTTTTAAATGTCTTTATACCTATATCATTTGATTTTTCAATTTACTTTGTACAGCGATAAAAGAAATAAACATTATTTGATTCGAATCTCGTACGATAAACACGTCATCAACTTAATATTTTAAAAAGGCTAAGCTGCGAAAGAATAACAGTATTGTTTATAATATGGGGATGGGTGCTAATATAAAATCGACTGCCGCAACTTTAATAGTCCTTTTAAAATCATAATCTAGCGCTTATGAAATCCGATTTTTTAAATTTATCTCGTATTCTACTTATGAAATCCAGTTGAACAATAGTTTTCAGGAAAATGAATGTTCACATCGTAACCTACATATTAAGCGTTTGTACTCTGAATATTCAACGTATTTGTTGTAAAGTTAATAAAGCTATGAGATAACTTTGCAATCTGTATGTTTTCGTAAAAATCCGTTATTATGCAAGTAAATATATTACATCGTTGAAGCTGTTTTAATTACATTTTTGGTCGAGAATGTGTTATTTATGAGGAACAATTTCGCTATCTATAAATCTACACATTTTTGTATTTATTACACAACAGATTATAATTAAATTTAGGTATTAGTATAAATGGAGAGACTTTTCACAATACACCTTAATGTTTAGCATATTATTATGGAATGATAATGAATTATAATTATATTACGTTTTTCAAGTCTTAGTTTTAAGCATTAGAGCTTCCTACACACCAGTCTGTATCTCCAGCGAGACCAAATAGTTCTGACACATTGCTGGTACCGGTCCACTGTTTGATATTACGAAACCATGATAACATTTTTCTTTTACCGCGTCTTTTCCCTTGAATCTTTCCCATTACTTCTTTCTACGTGGAATGTTTTCCACTGCATTCAGTGGCTAGATAAATTTAATTCGTAACGACTCATTCTACAGATAAAAGTATTTAGATTACCAGAATTAAGTATTCTGGAACAATTTAATAAGAGTGTGAATCTGTTTGAAATTCTCAGTAGGAATGACTTATCTAAATCCCTCTGAAACCTTATTCCTCATTGCTAGAGATCGTGACTTGCAATTTAAAATCTTTTGTGCTTAGCACCAATTTCACTTCTTCACGCCAATTTATTTGATCTCGTCCTAGTTTCATTACAAATGTGTATTAGGTTAGATGCATTTACTTGTTAGAGTTACATTTTTGTTATTGCTTGTATTATTAGACAACGTTAAATATATTTTTTGGGCTTTCTCTATAATATATGTGAAGCGGCTTATACCCAGTAGTGAGACTATTGAGGTTAGCTTTTATTATAATTATAAATCATTAATTTCTACATTAAGTAGATATTCAATTAACTAATCTGGATTGATCATTGAACTTCCTTTTTAGTATCTACAAGATATTAAATTGAAAAGATTTCTAAATAAAATAATACCTTTTTCATTTGAATATTTTTTTACGATTTTCATTTAAAAGTGAAAGCTGTTTCATCTTTTTCATAAATCAAGCATTTTACCACCCTACCTCAGTACCATCACCCTTCCTTATCAAATTACCAAACCGAGGTCGTGTAAGTTTAAAATTAATGCTTTAGTTATTCATCCATCACTCACAGTGGGGCATCAGTCTGTCTTGACGGTGACTCCTCGAAGACTGATCGCTGCTAATAACAAATCTGTTACATCACGTGTGTACACCGTATGTTTGATAATAACGTTAGAACTTGCGTTATACGCGTATTAAAAGGAGGTTGGAAACTCATTAATCATGGAAATTTAATAATTCGAATCACGTCGCTCTTGTAAGGAAAGTACTTATGCTATTACGTGGTGTTATATATGTAGATGTTATAATATATTATATTGACTGCTATGTAATAGTGTACTGAATGGAGCCTGAATATTAATGTCTTAGGCTGAAGAAATTGGAAGGAAACGGTCAGTTTTAAGAACCTAGTAGGTACTAAAAAAACAGTATCTAAAAAATATATTTTTATGACACACTTATCACGTACCTATTCAAAAAAACTGGAAATTATTTTAAAAGTATATAACGAATATTCTATAACAAATAGTAATGATATCAATAAAGTAAAAATCCTAAATTGACGACTCTCGAGTTTTCAAAAGGGCGGATTATAATTTCAAGTAATTGTTAACAAATAGATGCCCAATTACGACTGATTGGGTACCAATTTATTATCATTTAAACATTTTGCTGAATGATACATTTTACAAAGGTCAAAGTTCAAAAAAAAATGTACGTTTCCAATCCATTTTTTTACTTATTATGTGAATAGGTAATTGGTCTATCGGGCAGAAAAAGTGACCCTGCCACCATCCTTTAAAGTAATACTATTACGTTTTGGAATCGTGAGAACGCACTACACAATGTAGAGCAGCGACTCTCTTTTACTACTACAATAATATTTCTTTAAGAGGTAATGGTAGGCCCTTAGTTTGAATTTGTCTACTAGATACTTAGAAACACTTTTTTATTTAACTCCCGCACTAAGGAATTTAATCTATGTATGTATCATGGAACAAGCATTAAATTTGTGGAACCGCGACACGTTAGGCACAGTGGCAATTGGCGTGGTGACCTATATCATTCGGCTATCCGTGCAGTCGACTTATAAAGCATATTTATCTCATTCCTGTAACTTAATACTCCTATACAAGTTACTTATTGTATCTCTGCTTAAAACATGTTCGCCTTAATTCTACTCCTACTTATTTTACGATAGACATAACATTCAGGTGGTTTAATCTTAGAGATAATCGTTAACACCTTATTTTGAAGGGGAAAGACACAGTTACATTTGATACGTAACTGTTGACGAGCCTTAACGACCTAATAACTGACTCTTCACGGAATTTTAAGCTGTAAATGTAGAGTTCAGTACCTACCTTTGCCTTTTAAAGTATAATAGTTTTGGAATTGTGGAACAAGGATGCCTTTTTAAGCCCTGTTGTGTAGTCTCGCTTCTAAAATTGCAATAACATTACTTAATGACGTCGCAGTAGCCTGTTTTCACGACTTAATGTTTAATTGGAATTTACAGGCAAAAGTAATCAATGCACCAATGAATTGCGGATAAACACTAATTTCATAACAAAATCTTAATGTTTTATCCAATTAGCTAAATGTCTAACACAAAGGAAATAATGCGATAAAAACGCCGTGGTTATTTTAAATCCATAACAAAGTAGTTTAGGTTTTCTAGCTCAGTTTACAGAAATTATAGTTTCAAATGTCCTATTAAAAGTTCAAAGATAAAAGAACGAGTTTCCTACAACCGTCAACATTGCATTTTTGCTGAGCTGCGAGCAATTTTGTTTCTTGAGAACTTTTATATCATTTATTATACGGTTAGCTACAGAAGTCGGATAATACAATTAGATTTTCAAAACAACACATTCTATTATTTTCTCTATATTCAAATTCAATGACTAGCTGGCACTGAAATCAACATCATCATCATCAGCCTATCGCAATCCACTGCTTGACATGGGCCTCTTCAAGAGCACGCACTAAGAACTGGAATAATATAAATAATTTAAAGTAATAGGTTTGATACCTAAATATACCAATCCCCAATTTCTACAAACTGAAAAGTACTGGCACTTTGCAAATTGTATTCTGTTAAGCGAGCGTTGCTGCTAATCTTAACAGTTTTCTGTGCACACTTATAATATGTCTATTTATACGTATCGTATGCCATTCACGTATGCCTTTGTTAATTAACTTTCGAGGTTGACTGTACATCACCCAGTGGAGTTATCAAGGATAGTCTTCACTTGATTTTCACCCGAATATAATTACTGTTAGTATCTTTCCGTACATTATGGCAGTCGTTAGGGTAAATTAGTTTAGAGAACATCAACTAACTCGAAAGCGTGAATGTATGAATATATTATTTGAGTAAAGTTGTGTAAATGAATATGTTTTAAACAATTATGGGTTTGACGCGATAAACATAAAATGTAGAGCAGAAATAGAAAGTATCTTGTGTGTAATTCAAAGGATATTTGTCTATATTCATTGTCAAAAAAATAAGTTTCTGCCAGTGTATTCTGCATTACAGCATCTAAATCAAACTCATTTAGAAAAGAATACACACAAAACGGTCCCGCCATCACCATAAAGTGTTTGTCAAGAGCCTAGAATTACCAACAGCTTACAGCAGAACGGTCATTAGAATACGGCATCATGTAATCAAGGGAACTGCCTCATTTTGTACGTAAAAGTACCATTTTCTTACGTGGCGTAATGTTGTGTAAACGTATAAAGAAGATAAGTGACTGGGATATGTTGCTAAGGTATGTGTGGGAACAACGCAATCGTTTACTGCAAAAATATTGTGGAAGAAACGAGACTTTTACTATGAGATTTGAAACGACTGATAGGTAAGACGCAGCTAGACTAAGAACAATTAGCTATCTTGCTTCTAAAACAACAACAGTTTTTCTTTTAGAGATCATAGTACAGGAGCCTGCTACCATGTCTTATAGTATTGTGTTTGCAGTCGAGGAAAAGAGACGCAACTCTACATCGGGTAGAGCACCGTCTCGTTTCCACAATATCAGCAGTATTGCTCTAAGATATCATGGTACAGGTTTCCTTGCGTTTCTGCACGCACTTCCGATGTCACACAAATCGCGTTGCGCTACACTTGTTGTTAATGTTATTACTTTGGCCTCTATATAAACTGTTCAGGAATTTCCTGCGTTTCAAAAACATGTTTGTAAATTGTAGGGGGAATTTGCATGTCTTTTAACACAGAAAGTTCTTTACGAGTTATTTGTAGATAGAGACCTGTTTTTTTTAAAGCGATTTACATTGATGTATATTTTACACGTATTACTTGTTATTTTCATTCAATCGTGCTAATTATAACAGATTCCATCACCAAGATATTCAAAACGCCTGCGTCGTATTACATTATCGTAGATCCAACTTAGGGATTGTTAAAAAGTTTATTTTTAAATTACACGATACTAGAAAGTTTCAAACGATATAAAAGTTAACCTATTATAATTATTAACATATCTGAATAGTTATAAAAAGTTTTAGTAGTATATCTTTTGTCATGTAGAGAAGCATCTTAGGTGCTCTTGAAGTAAATCAGATTATATTTTTATTGTACCAGACTACTGCAACAGCAATGAGATTCTTAAACAAAGACCACTAAGCTCCCTCTAGGATATCATGCGAATATTTACGACAGTTGTCACCGCCAGATTTTAATTAAATCCCTGGACTTCATAATGAATTTATGAGAAAAATATGTTATCATTTATTTCAGTCGTGGCAAACTGGTACAAGAAATAAAACCAGAAAGAATCTAGACTAATATTATAAAGAGGTAAGCGTTTGTGAGTTTGTAAGTTTGTAAGTTTGTATATTTGTATGTTTGTCGGCGCTAATCTTCAAAACTACTGAACCGATTTTAAAAATTCTTTCACTGTTAGAAAGCTACATCATTCCGAATTGCCATGGGCTATATGAAATCACCCTATTTCTTTCGGTTATGTTCAAATAAGGATATTAGTCAAGTAAGTCGGAAAAAAATTACCGCTAAATCACTTTTATCGCGTACGCTGCCTATATACTCAAGTATATATGAATACTATGTACTACGAAAATGTAGGGCTCCAATAGACCTACAAAAAAGTTCGCGATGTCCTATATCTATCTTTTAGGGAAAATCCATGATGAGGCTAAACAGATAAAGAAAAATAAGACATGTTTTCTGAGCATGATTTTAGTACTACCATATTAATTCTTACGTCTAAAACTTACTTTAAAAAAAAGGTCATATCATGGAGATAATATTTGTCTTTTACAGTTTATAAATCGGATGAATAGTTTCTGATATATCGTGAAATTAAAAAGTACGCACGAATATTTTTTATATTTTCGCACAAGGCACGCGGCTCTCGAGGCGAGTTGCAGTGAGGGGCGCGGGACGAGGTACCACGACGGGACTTGGGATCGCGCGTACCGAGGTGTTATACCCCGCAATAAAATGGGTTGTTCACTAACTCGACACAAGAGACTGGACACACGTGTGTCCAGTTGGTGAAATTCAAAATTAGTGCTACTAATATTTCGTCATGTGGACACGCCACAATTTTTACGCGTGTCCAATGTCCATATGGGAAACTTAAATTCAATCACTTTTATGTTTTCGTCAACTAGACACACGGTCGTATTATACCCGATTCTGGACATTCTAGATTTTAAGGCCGTGTGTCCAGTTGACGAAAACATAACAGTAATTTAATTTAAGTTTCACCATATGGACACGCGTAAAAATTGTGGCGTGTCCACATGACGAAATATTAGTAGCACTAATTTTGAATTTCACCAACTGGACACACGTGTGTCCAGTCTCTTGTGTCGAGTTGGTGAACAACCCATAAAATAGCTTGATTTTTCACTTTGTACTTTCGTTGCACAAGGAAATTTTCGTTGTTTTCATTGTATTTGTTGTTTAAATTGTTCGTTATTGTTTGTAGGATACATACAGTGACGAAAAAAAATTCTTTTCAGAACTTCTTTCGCTGTATATTTATGTTTATTTCTTAAAACTAAGTTATTTTGTTTAATTAGGTACTTTTTTATTTATACTTCATATCTGTTTCTTTTCTATTATAACTTCTTTGTATTGTTTTTTTCTCATTCATTCCTATAGGTATACATTTATGTACGTAGTTCGTAATATCTACCTTAACGCATATTATTGATAAATATGTATCACAATAACTGAGCTAGCCAGTGATTAAAAATTTTCACAACTAATATGTTGCTATTTGAAGATACCTACTGGTACAGAACCCTTCGTGCGCAATTTTACTGCGACTCACAGTTTCCGATTATTTAACTAAGTCTATACCTACCTGTAAAATACTGGACTAAAAAATCGAAGTGTGTTAGTGCACTTACTGAGTGTTTTGCGCTTTATCGAAACACATTAAGCGTTAGACTTTTAACGCGAGTGAAACCGCGGGGCATTGCTAGTAAAGAATATTTTTAATAAAAAATAGGTCATGGTTAATTATTTGTTTTCGTCAAATTAAATGTCATTCATTTTATTGGCATCTGTGAGGAAAGTGAAAATACGATGCCAGTTTGTATTGAAATTCAGTCAAATTGTTTTCGGGCAATGAACAACAGTTTTCCCCATAATCAAGTGGCGGTTCTTACTCACACCTACACCAAAATACCGGGAAATCTAAAATTAAAATATTTTTGACCGAACATCAAATATTGTGGAATTGATTTTCCGAGAAAACGAAAAGAATCTGTCATAAATTGAGCTAAGCGTAATTAAAAAGGTTGCAATTTGATGTAAGGTAATATATGTATATTGAAAATACCCGCGACCCAACCTTGGTATATTAATTTTATTTCATCGAACTTTCTATTTTATACTTTGATGGATTTTCGGATTCAAAAACATATTTTAGCGTAATTTTATATTGCAACAATGAAATAAGAAAGAGGTAAAGACTGATAAGTTAAAGCAATGGACGCATCTTAACACGATTGAACTTTTGATTGATCAAGACAAAAATAGCTTTCCCTACAACGTTTGTTTTATTTAACAATTAAAGTCCCTCTGCTGGCCTCCTTTCCATTTTTACAGCTTAGATAACTTTATATTTATTAGACATATCGTGAATTTCAGTTTTTCACTCCAGGAAGAACCTAACAAACCAAGTAAGTCTGCAATTTATCCGTATATTTTCATGCATCGACTGACTTTTGCTAAGGTCTCTTTACAAAATAGGTTACTAGCGACGGCTTACTGTATGACGTTGTGTCGCAAATACATCTACCCTTAAGTACCTTCGGCGCGTCGAGCGTTCTCGCTATCCCAAGACGAAGTAGTTTGTATTCGCTTCAACATCCAATTTTAAAACGTGTGGAATACTAGAAATTGTACGATAACAATATCGATTATTAACCTCGCGATAGAGAATCGAGTAAGAATATAAGAAGCTTTCGGTCAAGGAAATTTATTATTAATGTTCTAGAGATGAATCGGTTTATATCAACTTTCGATAAGGTTTTGTTTTTTGTTGAAAAGTATAGGATTCTGTGCTTGTACACAAGTTGTATTCTTTCAGGTTGAATTGCTTATGTGTATTGAACTCACTAGTTAATTTACGATACTTGTCAAAAATCCATTTGATTTCATTTACTTTTTATGTGTGTCTGTGTATTAATTAAGAGTTTAACTAAGTGACGTCGCTAACTGCATAGCGCTTTCTTTGTTAGGCAAGCCATAACATAATAATAATGTAGAATTTTGTATACGGTAGTAGTACTTAAGATTAACATTTTCTTATTAAATCTGCCTGATGACATTTTTATGAGAATATGTTTTATCGTGGAAGTAGTTATGAGATGTAAGTTTACATAACTAAATTATCGAACACGGACAATACAACAATGATGTTTAAAACATGTGGAGTTTGTAAAAAGTGGAAAATCCGTGTATTTTTAGGCAAAATATCTCATATTAATAATATTATCTCACTGCAAAAATAAACATACCTGATGTTAAATTCAAACAGTTGTGATTGTCAAAACTTGGCGAGTTCCCTGTTCTTCAGAAATTCACTAAAAATTGTGTAAACTTGCATCACATAATTTCTTACAAAAATCAATTAAAACGAACTCGTAAGTTTATATTTTGTTGTCAATAATTTAATCTTTCCTGGCCATTATAGTGTCCCACTGCTTGACAAGAGCCTCCCCTAAGTCTTTACACGATTATCTATCTTGCGTCGCTTCGAACCAGTCCTCGCTAAAGGGAAACGTATCTCATGGACCAGTAGTAGTGAATAGTATAAAATTGACTGATAAAAATTGATAACTACTTTCAATACTCCTTACCGATCACAATAGGATTCTGGTCGAAGCTGAAGCCTCAAACATCCTTAATCATCAGGATACACGAGAGTAAAACCTACACCATAATAATGTATCAAATTACACATTAGGTTACCTACTGAGCGTATGTAATTATGTTTACTGTAATACCGCTATATTGGTCTTTTGGTTACGACCCCTGCGGTTTGACAACATCCCTGTGTTTATTAATACCTATCATTGGCGGATCCAGGATTACCCTTTAGGGGGGTTTTAGGTATATGTAATTAGTTTAGGCTATGATATTTGATACTTAGAACTATACTAATTAGTAGAAATAATGTGGGATTTTGATAAGACAGGTAATTAAATCCGGCATTCTGCATAAAACGATTCAACTCTCAATTTACAGTACCAGTCCATAAATATCATTAAGTCCTGCGTAAAACGCTTGAACTTTAAATTTATAACACCAGCATATAAATGTTCCACTGCTTGGCATACTCTTTTTCCCACATTGAGAGGGTTTGAGCATTGATCACCACGCTAGCTTACTGCGGGTGGGTGATTTCAGATTAAAACTATTAGGAATCCAAGTTTCATCGTTTGTCAGTAGTATATTAGGATAATTAAAATACATATACTTCGAAAAACACATAGCTTAAGACATAACCTGTGTCGTCAACATAGCATTTTTGCGTAAATAAAATGACTGTCAATTTTGCTTGGATAAAAAAAACATAGACTCTAAGTATCGTTCGGAAAGTACTCAATATTCTAGCTAAAAATACATTTAACTAGAATACTAAATAATTTATCGTTAGCTAAACTTACTAACACTAAATCTTCCTAACGATACAATGTGTTGAAAATACAATTTGTTTTATAGCTTGAATTTTAAACTAAAGTAGTTATTTCTGAGTGCAACTTTGTGTGACGTCAAGTTTGCTGTGATACTTATTTTTAACGACGTCCCACCTTTTGAGACTATAAGCAGAAAATGATATTATTAAGTTTAATTTTAATGTGTGTCGTTTATACTAAAATATTCTTTACCTAGACACCTCTTTGTTCACTGCTGTAGATTCTAAACTTTATATTAACCATTATAAAAGTGAACTAAAAATATCAAGTAAAATTTCAATAAAATGTTGTTTTGCAAAACTTAGTTCTTAAAGTGGAATGAAAATTTCTCAACAAAAACTTAGAGTGACTTAAACATACGAAATCGTTTATCGAAAAATGACTTCAGTAAAATTATTGCAATATCTTCTCGTTTTATTACAAACAACATTACAAACAATTGCAATAGATAACTTTTAGCGTAAGTTTGTATTTTCGATATTGGTGTTTATCGATACTCTGTAAATTGGATTGCTTATTCGAACTTAGATTACCACAACTTTATTTAGTAATCTTAAAGGATCAGCACGTATATTAAAGTTTTGAATAACCCTACTACATCCCCCCCCCAACACCTAGTATTCCGCCGACTCATTTCCACATCACCACTATTTTCGTGCTTTAGTAGATAAATGATCTTGTAACGTTTGTTGTGTTAAACTAATTTAAATTTAAAATAATAATTAAAACAATAACTCGGTCTAAAAGCTAGATGTATCTTTATTTAAATACTTTTTGCTTGTTTGTTATGAAACCTTCCAATAAAAATCGCATAAAAGCCCTTTATTTTTATTTTGTTAGACATAACAATGTTATTTACCACTTTCAACAAAACGATTAAGATTACACAGCCTTTTGATATTTTTGTAACCATTTAAAAGGCAGATTAACTAATAATAACAAGGAAACATTAAACCGGTAACAGCTTTCTAAAAAACGTAATTCTTAAATTTTTATTACGGTTCACGCCCGAAGCCATTACGCTTTAAGTCGGCAATTTCAGATTGATTTAACATTTCCTTATTCCGTGTCACAATACCGTTTGGAAACGACTTTTATAATTCTGATTAATATTTTGCAATAGGGCCTCAGAATGGTAATGACGGGCCGGTTGGCGTAGTGGTTAGCGACTTTTAACGAACAAAGGTTGTGGATTCGATTTCCACCCATGACAGCATCGTGTTTGTTCTGTGTCTGAAGAATGATCTCTATAGTATTTTTTGTCTTGTCACTATAGATAAATAGAGTATTATGTAAAGCACAACACATGAGTGAAGGATTTGTCATAAGTAAAAGTTACATGGTGCCACTAAGGGCGGTCTCATCCCTAAATGCGATCTTATCTAAAAGCCCTGCCTCTTTTGCCACCATAAGTACATGTACACATTATCCGATCACATATCGGTATCGAACGACGATACGAAATCGGAGAAAATCAAAAGCATAGAATTAATATTGCATCTTTTTTACATTGTCCGACCCGACATTGAATATCGGAGCCACATAATTCATACATTGTTCTTTTGCCATATCGTATCGGGTAATGTCAAAATAATCTTAAGCTTTGCCATTATCGTATCGGATAACATCAAAACGCTCTTAGGCTGTTTGTGAGAGTCAAAAATATATACCACCATTTTAAAACCTACAATATTTACATATTAAGAAGCGGAAAGAAAGCGATCTACCTGATTTGCTAATGACTTCATTTAAGATAATGTAGGTCAATTGCCATCCACTTACCTTTATGCTCGTACCTGAGGTTACCAGAAACATTAAGAGCTGCTAAATTAACTGTATTAAGTTACTCTGAGCCCTGTCTTCACATAACGAATGTTGGTTTTCGGCAGCGTAATATTTGGAGAATAGACAAGACTAGGCACGCTATAAGTGAACACTTGTGTTTAGTGTTATAATTGCTGAAATACGAGCTGGGTGTATGTAGAAAGGTTTTCCAGGAGTCGGTCTTGATGTTGTCTCTGTTAATTGTGTTATGGCGAGGTTTTAAATAGGTATCGCTCGAGGTTTTGCTTCTACGGAGGTGAGCAATCAAACGAAAAATCTTCTTTAAGATTTAATCTAATCTACACTTTTAGACAAAAATTGTACGAAAAACGTTTTAAATACTTAAAAAAAAAATATTTTCTGATCATATGGCCACGAAATTTTATTATTCGCTCAACCAACATTTTACAAAAATAATATTTATACAGGTGAAAGCAACGTAAAGTTCATTTTAATTAATATCACGAAGTAAGGGAACGAGTATTTTTTGAAGAACTAGTTTCGTTCTGAAAGCAGCTAGTTTTAGAAGTTTTGAAGAAACTTCGCCATCTTCATTTGCAGTCGGAATTTCACACATGTGAAAGTTTGCTGTTATGATAATATACTTCCGTAGAATTTCTAAGATTTTTATTATAAACAGAACTCGAAAGTTATATGAAATCGTATATTTTGCTAAGGAAAAATTTTAGAACGAGTTTTTGACTTCAATTAATTAAAAGTTCAATTTAATTTTAAATTCAGTTGCGATTCAATCATATTCAAAAAGTAGATAAAGCAGAAAGTGCCTTATTATTTTGACTGCATAAAAATAAATGTTTTTCAATACTTAAATTCCAAATAATTCGGACATAAAATGTGTCTATTCATGACTACTGCTAATAAAAACCGATCGACACACTAAAACCATCAAATTCTTAAGGCACGTTATTGTAAAATCTGCGTAAAACACACATGACAAATTCTCCACCAAAAAGTTCACGTCAAATAGTCGAAAGAAAGAAAAAGTCAGCTGGATTTCCGTCGGCGCATAAAATCACCCAGTAAAAAATAAAAGATAGTGAATCAGTAATCCAACAGGTGTGTTCATACGACTCCTTTCCGGAAAAAATAGGCGTAGAAACTTATGTTTTCTTAGCTTGGCATTTTTTATCCAAAACCCGGTCGTTAGTGTCCCCTTGAGCCGTTATCCCATAACTTTTGGAAGACGAAATTATGTAAGAACGTCGGCGAAGATGCTGAGAAAAAGGCAGCGAAATTTAGAAACTTATTATCAATTGTGCATTGTTTTCGTAATATTAACTTTGGCAGTTTATGAGTAGAATGTGTGTACTCACGTTGTCAGAATAATGCATGCAACTACTGCAAAGGTAATCTCACAATACAGAAGGAAAGGACATTAATCACCGTGTCTGCTCACTTTCCGGTTAGCGGTTTCAGATTCTGATCTCCAGACCCAAGTTTCCCTTCACCAATTTATGCGGCATTAAAATAATTGAGAAATCAATATGAATTCGGACAATAGGTGAATAAGTAACCCAAAACCTATTAAACTTATTAATAGAACAAATCTGTGGGTAACATATCATGATAGTACATTTATTAAACCTAGGTTACGTTTCTAGCGAACTTTGAAACTACTACAAATGTGATACCAAATAAAATCCACTTCACAAACACTGGAACAACCATTTGAACCGACTTCAACCTAACTATTATTATTATATTACTGTTATAAAAGGCAGTACCTAGTATAAATCCAATAACAGTTCCTTCCGAGTAATAACATAAACGACTGCATTAGTGCTTTAGAAAATAAATGTAATCACCTGTACATCGCGAATCCCTCCTTGCCACCGCACTTACGTCCATTAGACGTACTATTATACTAATGAGGCGAGTACTGTCTCGTACACAATACCATTCGTTTTACATACACCGTACTTAAGTGTACGTAGTCTTAAGAGCAGGTTACTTACTTAGTACGAACACAATTTGTTACCGGAGTAAGCTGTGCGCTGTATTTACCTACCATTAGCTTGCACGTTCATAATATCATGCCATCTTGTACTCGTACAACCTCCAGTTTACACTTAATATACTTAGACTTATGTTCAGATTTATACACTAAGCAAAAAAAATATTTTTTAATCAACAAAAAATTTATGTCTCTTTGAAGATATTTTTTTTTAGACTATTATTATTCACGTTCCAGTTTAATGACACGCAATCGTACTCAGTTGAGATATGTTAAAACTGTAGCGGTCAGACCACACCAACTTTTTCAGATAAACTTTCATGATATGTCATTCCAAGCACATATCATTTTAATTATTTTTAAGCTACATACTTTTGTAACACATTCCCAGTTGTGTAACATAATTTAAAACTAAAAGTTAATATACAACTGATACAGCTTTTCATAACTCATTCATTTCGACAAAAAAATATTCAGCAGTCCGCTTCAATATAACTTTACCACTAAAAACTTCCATTAATAACTGCGACGCAATTCTACTAACAACGATAGCAATCTAATTGTAGCAACACATAGCTAAGCCCTATTGTGCGAATGGCGCAAATACTTAACCCTAAAAGAAGGCGACAACAATTCTTTTGTTCAAAGAAAACCCAGCGACTTCAGGATGCAATTTGGCGTAGTGCAATTGCACTTAACGAGTCGACACAGAATGAGATTATACTCGGGACCAGCAAATGGCGACAATTGGAAGATTCATTTACGCCATCCAAATGGGATCGCGAGCTCTATTTATGTTTTCCACAATAGGAATAAAGATGAATATTATATACTGGGATTGTGGAAGCTTTGCCAAAATTCTGTCAAGATCGTAATCCCGTGGAGTGTTTAATGATCTGATTGGATGAACTTGTTATTTTTTACTATTATGTTTTTGTTGTATAGTATCAATAAAACCAAGATAATAATATAGTTTTGATAGCTGGTGTAGTTTACTGAGCGTGTTATTAAAATATATTAGGAAACATCTTAAGGCTACGGTTTCAGGATCACTCACGAGGGCTTATAACTAAGATGGTTTCTGCGAACGAGATTATTAATGCCAGAGGAAGCAAAAATGTACGAAAATCGGGATCCCTTTTACCCGAATATTAGTCACGAGAAATACCTAATTCCTTAGAAAATAACGCTACCGGTCTCTATTATCCGTTTGCTCGTTAAGGAAGCAGGCTACAAAAGCGTTTGAGACGGGCCTATTCGAATTATTCAAATATATTCATATGTCGGATGGAAAGCCATGAGACGTGTAAAGGTGTGCATATATTTACTGGAGCACAATTTAACGGCGATTTTATGATGTATAACATAAATGCATGATATGGTAATGTCTACAATATTGGGTTAAGTTATGGTTTCGATGTTGGATGCCTGAAATTTATGGGCCCTATTAAATTAAGTGACTTATTAATAATATCGAAAACTCTCAGTATAATTTTTCAGTATAATCTTGTTTTGAATCATTACAGCATTTTCCATTCAGAAGTTTTCTTTTTACTTCATTAGGCACATTTTAAAGCCTAGGAAAAGTTAATAATCAGGCCAAGAGGGAATAAATTGAAGACTTCAGAAACAAAAGGAGAAAAATAGGTCTCGTTATGAAAAGCATTAATCAACCCAACGGCCTGATAAAGACAAAAAGTAATGCTGAAAATTTAGCAATATGAGGAGACGGAGGCAGTCTGCATCTTAGGGGCCGTAGCCGTTGGCGTGCGTTGACAAAAGGACAATGGACGAAAAAAATCTCCGGAATATTTTCCTCCGCGTCATTTTCTCTCATAATAAGTATTCTTTTGAAGAGAATCGCTGGCACAATGAGCACTGGCGTAAAACGTCGCAACGAGACTTGATAATGTAAGTTGCCGCTTAGAGAGGCTTATTAAAATTGAATCACCCTCTCAAATGAGATCTTCACGTATCTCGAGAATTCGTTGACTCGAGCCGGTTTCGGTCGAGATTACGGCGGTTATCACGAGATACGGTGAGCTTTGTTAGCTACCCAATAATGGGACAATCTGGGTTATGTAATGTGGAATTATTAAGATAGTTTGTGTAAGATTTTTTTGCGTGGTTATAAATTTTATATTACTCGTATTATATACGATCTCTAGTATAATGGAAAACGTTGTTTGCGCTTCTTCTTGCTATTTAAATTTACTTTTAAGAATGAGGCCAGCAGTTTTTTCAGCATTTTTATCACATGAAATATTTTATTTATCTAGTCTTGGTGAGCAAAAAATATGAATTAGTTCTTGTATTTACCGTCAATCGATATAATCCTCTTCCAAAATCTCAAACATTATTACAACAAAAGGTGTGAACTGAAATTGAATTAGGTTATCTCACGAACTGTGGTTGGGCAATATAGATTTTTCTTTCAAAAACGGCTTGCTATATCCAAAGATAAAAGGAAAATCCTTTTACAAATATCGCATTTTTTGGTGAATTTTTTAGATTATTTTCGTTTTGAATTCATAAAAATACCATAGCGTTACTGATACTTATAAACCAAATTATCGAATATAATATTAGCCTGGTTTTTACATAATTTGTCTTGAGAATAGAAAAATAATTCAAGTGTTAAAGACTATTTTTAGGCTTTGTATCCACGTATAGACAAACCAATTTACTATAAACTTCCCAAAGCGTCGCGATCAACAAATATGACCTCTTTCACAAAAACCCAAATACCTATGTGTAGTTTCATTAACCTAAAGTTGATAAGAAATTCAACGCTTCATGGTTAGGAATCATGTTTTTGCTTGGATGTTATACTCTAGAGTACTTGAAAGTTTAGTCACGAAAAAGAAAGGTGGATGCGAATTGGAGTGTAAAAAATATTCGTCTATCACTCTGAATATTCAGCTCGGGATCAATAGACAGTGAAGGGTTTGGATTAAAGCGGATTTTTTAAACAAAACACGACCGTCGCGTCGGTGGTTTTCGAAACTTTAGAAAACTGGGTTGCAACGGAAACGATTTTAATATTTTTGCAATATCGTGCAGTATATGACTTCCTCCGATTGCACTTGGTCAAATAGTATAAGTTTATTTTGTGATCGTATTTTTAAAATGTGAACGTTATTTTGTGGAGTATATCGGGTGTTTTCAATATAGAATTAGGGATGTTTTTGCACGCGTCACCCCTGACATTTTTTCTTCACACAAGTAGTTATTGTTAGGCATAGAATACGTATTTATTATATGCTTCTGTGAAAACTAGACTGATAAAGGAATCTTGTATGAAATCTTAACGTTATTAAAAACACCCCTTTGTAAGTTTAAATGGTTATTAATTTTAAATTTTAATGACCATGCTAATTAAAATAATAGCAAATGAAAAAACATTAAATTGTGGGACATATTAGGTAAAAGTTCAATATTTTTAAACAAAAGAAGCAAGAAGCTGTTTACTTGAGGTCATAATCAACTTTCTCATTTTTTACTAACTTCAAAAATGGAGGAGTATCTTAATTTGTCGGCATCTTTTATATCAATACACAACTGTACGAAAAACCAGTACTTTAATAATAAAACACAGAACTCAGTGGTCCTACTTTGTTATTAATTTGTCATTTATTTTTGCTTGCAAACATTTTCTAAAGGCTTTATCCAAAGCTAGAGAAACACAAATAAACAAATTAAAGCTTTCTTTACTTTTGCTCACTGAGTTTTGAAATGCAAGCGATTCGAGTTGACTCAGCTTAATGCGGGTTAAATAATTCTAAAAATACATTTTTATAACCGCTATTCCTAGTTCACCAATTATGCTTTATTAATTAAATACTCATTAGTAATCGAATACAAGAATCGTAAGACTCTGTTTAGAAATTAAATATTTAAATTAAAGTTTTTTTATAAAAAATAGTCATTTCGTATGCTATAACTTTAGATTGGTAAACCTGGGCATTCAGTAAGTTTTTACAAACACTAGCGCTGCTCAAATAGCTTATTACTTATCTTACAAAAGTGACGTCATTCTGGCTTGTTAGTTCAGTACATCTAAGAAACGCAATCAGTATCTTGTCTAGCCTATAAATATAAACTACTGACACAAACATCAATAAAATTCCCTTTAATACACACGATTCCTCATAAGCACAGCACATTTTTCTTCATTGCTTCCCTTCAAATAACTACTCGTAATTATCGGGGCGGAGGCCAGACAAACCACTTTATTTATGGACTACTTGGAAACCCTCCGCTGCATTCACAAATGCCAGTCGAAAGAGCCTACCACCACAGTATAAATACATACAGTAGTTTAACTTGGCCGTATCTAAAATAAAAATATCTACATCAACGCGGAACGTAGCAACGATAGGGCTACCTACAGCATTTTAATTACATCAACAACCCACTTTCCTTTCGTCACTGCGAAACACTCGCGACTATATCCAGCCACGGTCATGCCATGATCCGATAGCGTAGGGGGTAACGTGCGCTGAGCTCGGTTGTATGATGACGTCTTACTGTATATATTATTAAACTGTGCTACCACCTTAGCTTTAATTGCCTTCTATTGAAGAGCCTCGCAAATATTGCAGAGGAATATTCGTCGAAACGGCGAAGAAATTGTTTGTGTAGCGTAGTCATTGGATAGTTTGGGTTATCTTGATGTTTTGATCATAGTTTTTTTCGTTTGATTTAATAAATAAAATTATTGTATTAGTTTTTAAGTTTTTTGAGCATTCGTAAATTGAAGGCTGGAAATCAAGGCTCAATGATTAAAACTCGGAGAAAGCAATGCCAACAATTGTTCGATTTTTTTTGAAAGGAACTGCACAATACTGACCTACTACAAAGGTTTAGGATACCCTGTACGTAGTATAGACTTGTTTCACAGATTGAAAGGATCTATGAAACATTATACAAAACAAAAAAATGAAAAACACCTGTAAAACTAATATAATTTTTAGCAACTTAAAACTTAACACTATTAAAGGTTAAAATCGATCACCATTCAGATTTCTAAAGTAGTCAACATGTATAATTTGTTAGACAAGATAAGTTGAAGAAAAATAATTTACTGATCAAACCTTTATAAAAAAAACTTTTATCATAAACAGTCTCTTTCAAAAGGATGAGGTGTGTTTTATTCACCAACGAACGATAAAGTCTAGGCTTTTGGTTTACGTGAAATGAGTTATTGATTGAACGAACCATGCTCTACCTTGGTTCCCTAGAAAGTTGTCGCACCTCTTTATTGACTAGCAAGCGTTTGAGATTTTCTAGATTATGTTTTAGTTTGATAAGAATACTGTACTGGTTTTATGCTTATTGGACATAGAAAAGTATAAATGGCATTTAGGCTTCGTAAGAGTTAATTTGAGCAAAAATAAAAAAGGTTCAATGTAGTTCATATTTTAAAACTTGTCTCAAGATACTTTTTTCACCGTCGTTTGTACACGTTATCCAAAAATCGAAACCCAAAACCGAACTAGGCTCAATTTCTTTTTATATTTTATTGCATTAAATTGATAGATGGCAAAGAGAGGCGAGAAAACAAATAAAAACTTTAGACTTTAGTGTCAATACTACAGAAATGCACTTCGTATCGTAACTCAATTCTAAGCTTTCCTAATAACTTCACCAAGCTACATCATATTGTGATTTATCATAGACTTCAATCACATTTCAAATCACTACCTTTAAATTGATTGTTACAATACTGCGTACTGCCTGAACACAAATTGTGACCGGAATTCGTAATCCATATACCACATTTGTATATAGCCGAGTATTACATTACAGGCGCGTATGTCAATCTATTTAACGCTTGTTTTGGACAAACGTAATATTAGTTACATTGATAAGTACTGTATCATGTTATATTGTGATTTCTGTAATGACAAAATAATAAAATGTCCGTTTTTTTGCAGGTATGATTGCTCTTGTGCAATTAAAATGAAACATAATTATCTGCAGATGATTACAACTTATTGAAAAGTGGAATTTTAATTTATTAGACTCCTATTTTTTAAAACTAAAATCTTTAGGTAAATTAAAACTATACCAACAGATAGTTTGTGTGTTCCAGTTGCCATATCGCAGTCAGCATATCTGCTACGATACAAAGGTCTACTTGATACCATTTGTTTTTATGTTATACGTCAGTAAATGTTTTGAAAGAGGCACAAAATTCTAGTGCTACAAGGATCTTTTGGCACGTGGTTTCGGCCAGAACGAATCCTGTCATAACTATACGGAAAACTATCACTTTTGATAGACAGTTGAGTTTGTTCTTTTTGCGAATACCTATGCACACCAACACCCTCATGTTAATGTCACATACGTGCCAAAAGATCCTCGTAGCTTTATAATATCTTGCTTCAAGAATACTGACTCCAAAAGCAATGTAAGTATACCTCCTCTTTCGCTCTGAAACATGACGTCACACACTTGTAGAGTGGCAGTAAAGATTTAACGATGTGTAAATATTATCCAAATTATAATAGAGTATCTATGTACATTTAATAATGTCAAAGTGTTATTCGGTCAATGTAGGGTCATGCGGCAAGTTAATAAAAGCATACAATGTATTAATTAAAAATCTGTTTACATAGTCCGTCAGCGTTGTTGAAGGGGCCATTATTTCGAAATTTTAATTAATTGGCTACCATAACACAGTGAGGGAAGCATGCATTTAACATGAATCTTCAAAATTTACACGAAATTTATTACTAGTTTTTGCAGTGTCGAAAGGTGTGTTTTTTGTAAAAAGAAAGTAACTTTTTTAGACGGCTGCAAATGAATATACATTAGTCTTTAACGCGTTTTTTTAATAGCATTTTAGTTTAATAAAATAATATATAAAGCGCTTGTAATCATTTCCCTTCAGAGTAGTTCTATGAACACATTCGTTCAATACAAATATTCATTAACTATAAGTTAATTCTGAATCTACATGTCTACATATCTGAAATTGATATCTGATACAATGTCAAACAATAACACTTAATCACACAATAAAATACCGATTGCGATCCCTTCTGATCCTATCAAAGTCTTAGTACAAGGCCTACAATTAATTTGTCTTGTGTATTAATATTATAATCTAATTAATATCATATTTACTAGTCGGCCTCTACCAAGCTATTTAATGCTAGCTTTCAGTGATATTAAGCGGCTTAATATAAATATTACATAAGCGTGTACGCTCTTAATATTGGATGAGTTTATGACATATAAAAGAAAATTGGCTTAATAGTGAACTTGGGAGTTTTTTGCGTGTTTATGAGATTATTTTATGGTTGTAATGTAATGGAAAAAAGAAAAAGATGTCAAGTCCGTGGGCTGATAAGTAAACTAATAATGTAAACAGTACAATTATTAAAACGCATTGCGCAGTAGAGGTTATATGTCAGTCCCCACCTAGTCAGTAAGAGTCTGAAATTATCCACTTACGACCCCGAGGAGACGGGTGTCCATGAGCATTCCCCTGCGTTACAAGAAGGTATTATTAAAACAGAAATTGCAATTTAGTAATGGCAACAACACTACTTGAAAATTTTATGATATACGCGATGCGCGGGTCGCAAATTAACCGAAACCGAATTTACAACCGGATAGTTTACTGAAAGTCATACAACACCAGTTTTATCAAACAAAAAGTGTTATATTGAAAAGTTTATAAACTGGCTCTATTTTAAAAAGGCCGTGCCCGACGTGTGCACCTGTCAATTTCGAGTATATTGATGACAATTCAACTTCGAAAATTCCACGAGTTGAGTGAACGACCAATATTGGTATTAAATAAAGTTTACAATGATTTTCGTACTGCAATCAGTACGTCATATAGAGCATACGAAATTACCCACGTACCATCAACATCAAAAGTCGGTTAACATAATGATGATTCATAATTATTTGATAACTATTTACTCACGCGTATTTATGGGGTAGCCTGACTATTTTCGGACCCAACCGGAGTCCATAATCATGAGCTGATGCAGGGTTGCGCTCATTACAGTGAGATAATCTATTATAAATCAAATGAACAAACCATATTCAATGTAATACTGTTTCACTGTTAGCTAACAAACCTAATATAGGTAAAGCATACTAAGCACCAATTCCATTAAAGAACACCAAAACTTCGAAAATCGGATTGTACCGGACAGTGACCGACTTTTCTGCTGACTGTACAAGCAAATCGAATAGAGGGGTAACTACCGATAGCGTGCATAGCGTACACAGAGTAATCCAAACTGGTTAATAGAGCACACTCCATTTACGGTCATGATTGCCCGTTATGTGAATCTCAAATAAGATCCAGATTTGGTATGCGATTCGTGGACCGATGTTAATATAGAATTCAGCGGAGTAAAGGCGATGGTTACAAAGATAAGCCCGTGTGAATGGGTACAGGATGTTTTTTATCACTTACCTATATTTTTGGGGTGCGTTTCATTTTATTTTATTCAATAACGTCTGATGTTTCAGCGCGTTTGTTTGATGATTGATTTAAATATTCGTATTTTATATTAAGGTGCAGGTATTAAGAAGGCGCTATTTGTTTATCCAAGGCTACCGAAGTTAAAAATATGTTGCTACGTTCATTGCCCAATGGTATTAGAGCAAAAGTGGAATGAACACTTTTAATAAGTCTTAAACTTTTAATGACTATGTTTATTCCAACCCATTTTATTTTTTACCCTACTATATCTTAAAAAGCAAAGATCTAAATAAATCGATCGTTTTTTGTTTAAAACTGAATAGTGACATAAAAAGAAATTCAGTTCAAACACAGAATTGAAACTTTGTCGGCAAAACGTCTGCCAAATTCATTGAGACAGTTTGAGTGTTTTATTTTAACTCTATAAAAGAATTCGATGACACATATTTGATTTGGCGATGCAATATCGAGTATTGAATTTTATATTTAATTTAAAGTTTATGCTTTTAAGTATTGAAAGACAAACTTTTTTTTTAATATTGCACCATCTTACTTACAGTAAAACTCTTATGGACAACGGCATTTCACTCACACAACTAAAAATGTATTTATTCAAGAAGAGAAGGAAAAACACCTTAAAATAGTATTCTTTCCCTTAAAAATTATTTAAAAACTATCACCAGTACCTTCTTATACTGAGTGATTAATCATCATACATTATAAAACAGTCTTCTATAACTTGGTAACTGTCAAATTCACCTGCGTTCGGCTAACGAGGCTCTAATGGACGACAAGTGGCCGGATAACTAACTAACTGGCTATCCCTAATTCCCTAGGCTGACAACGAGTGCGCGTCATTGATGCGCGACGATACAGCCTGTACTAGGTTAATACTGATCATGGGAGTAGGGAAGTTTGCAACAGGAAAGTCACCAGGGATCATGAATATCATTTTCAGATCTAGTGTCGATTTATGTTATTGATTTGGTACAATCACATAAAACAAAGTAAATCACAAAAAAAAATATGTATATTTTTTTTATTATTACTAGCGTGAAATTTTCAATTGCAGGTCAAAGGCCTTCTTATTCTTGAATTGTCTCACCAAAAGTCGCATGTTACCATAACCTAGAACGAATCCATAATTAAGTTGATTTTTGGATGAACTTTATTACGTTAAAATAAAGAGAAGATGTTTAAGTACAATTTGCCGTTCGTCAAGAATAGCGCACACAAAATGTGCAATCTAGAAAACCAAATGTTAATGATACGCTTTTACTTCAAACTTGCGTTAAGGGCTTTACCCTTAATGTAAGTTTGAAGTAAAATAAATAACCGCTGAAAAAAAAACATTTATCGCAAATAGAAAATGTCAGTTATAATACCGGTAAAGAACAGGAAATAAGTTTGATACACGTGACATCCAATTAGGACGAAATTCAGAAGTGTCGATGCTGAACACTTCCACTATTTGGTAGGTTTTGGTTACCATTTCTCGTTAGATGTATCATTGAGTGTATAACCGCATTTATACCGAGTATTGTTTTTGCAAGACAATCATAGTCGGAGATTAAATTGCGAAATTAAATCGAGTACAATAATAAAAACAGAACGATAATAACCGCGTAACATATGGCTCAAAATGTGAAGAGTATTAAGGAGAAAACTTTTTGTTTAAGCTGTCCATCTGCTCTGCCATGGGTGCAATAACCGGCGTTATATATAAGGTCTGTCAGTCAACGGCGTTTTGATGTAGGTCTACAGCAGACAGATGGACTGACGGGTCGTGGGCCGGCTTCGTTTTTTCCCTCTGTGACAAATGGCTTCTTTGCCGCTACCGTAATTGGTCGAATTTATGATATAGAAGAAAACTTAGAAACACTTTTTAGGGCCAGTGAAATAACGCTTTTTATTTTTCTCTGAGTTTCATTTGTAATTGTTTTTGGGCAATTTCTGTCAGACCGTTAAAGTGTACAGGTTGATTTATTGTTTGGTGTATTCGTTTATGTAGCTACTAAATGTCTAAATTTTTGTTTGATTTTTGATTGCTTTAAGAGTTGACAAAATCTAATTGGAAGAAACATTAATTTTAGAGTAATAACATTAAATTCTCGATCCACACTTTACTAAACATGAGTCTCAAAAACTTTAAGAATTTGAGCAACTCAAATAACTTCACCAAATTATGTAAAATTTTTCAAGGAGGAAAACCATTATCGATCGCCAATCCGGGGCTCGAAGACTGATTATGTTAATCACGCTAAGATTAACCTCAAAACTGAAGCAATGACTACGTCTGGAGCTTCGAAGTATTTCTGAATTGATATTGAAAGCTAAATCAATAAGATAATGAGAGGGTATTGTTTGGGGCTAGTACTAAAACCTCTTGAATCCGGACAATTGTTATTGTGAAAACGAGATGGCGCACTACCCTACGTATAGCGGCGTCTTGCTTTTTTGATGACAAGAATAACTTTAAAAGTTATCTGGTAGGTAGAAAGAGCTCGGTTCTTGCCAGAAATATCCTCGTCACTGGTGTATTTTCACAGCTATTGGTTTATCCTTAGATAAAGACGTCAGTTCGTTTTAAGATATCACAAAATTTTTGATCGAATGAAAATTTGATGCATAGCCTAAATATTTTATGAGTGGGTTTGTAAATAAATAAAGACCGTTAGTTTTTTTTTTTTTTGAGATAGAATTTAAGAATTTCTACAAACTAATTCAACTTTTCCAAGAGTTTGTAGATCAAATTGCCTTTGAAAATCGTCTCATATAAGTTTGGCAAAAATCTTTTCGTTCTAAAATAAACGTTTCTCCATTACACTGCAGTTTGCAGACTTCCTTAAGAAACTAAAACTCTAAGGAAACTTCTAATACATTTGGCTTGAACCAAAGCCGATTCCATCTGTGATTGCACACTGCATTATACAGTTCACCGACTTTCAAAAGAGATAACACTGATTTAATTATACCCAAAAATAGACTCAAAATTATTGTTAACATTTCATACATACGCTCTATCAAATAAAAAGTTGCTTTAATAATTAAAAAAAACATCATTGGCTTAAACAGTATGTGTTTTAAAAGCTACGTCTGGAAGAGTGTAATCGCAATCGAGCTCTAGCTTCAGACCATTTGAGGAAAATTAAGTTACTTCGGTCCTCATGGATATCTGATGAGGCTAACTGCTACTTTTACCCGGTCGTTGGACTGGCACAATGTTATTTACCTTGATAGTACGTCGGTGGTTGAAGCTTACATCTTGATATGCATCTGAGCCACTTCCATCGTTGGCTGAGCGCAAAATCGGGTTAATTCATGACGGAAATGTCCGAATCGTGGACGAGGATCCTTATTCTGGTGACTTTTGTAGTAACAGTACTGAAATTTCGCCAAAATTTATAAAAAAATACTTTATCGGATCGGAGAAAATATGTTAAATGGGTGTTTAATTTGCAATTGTATAAATTTTATTAAAAAAATATAGCAAGAAGTAAATGCAGATACTTTAGTCTTTTACTATTACACGTATATTCAGACTTAAAATTAAATATTTTTTGTAAAATTTTACTCTTTGGTATCTCGGAATTAGAAAAAGACTCCAAAATTAAACACAAATAAATTAACCAGCTTTTTCCTTCCTGACTTTTAAAGAAACTTTGGCCATATTCTCTCAAAGTTTATTTGCTTTGCCTTCTCCGGTCAACCTTTGTTCAAAGTTTCTGTGTCGTCTCATCAGCAGTTTTAGACCTCCCTTATATTTTGAGGAAGGTCCAATATTTGTGACCCTTCATCCTATGTAAAATAGCCTTAGTAAGAATTTTCACTTTGTTCGATGACAGTGGTATTTTCACACCGATTTTTCTATAAAAGTCTTTGCAAATAAAGCAATACCCATTTCAGATCCACAATAGAGTGTTGATAAAGAAAATGTCTGTTCAGAATAAGCCTTTGATGCAGAGACGACCGCAAATATAGATGGACCTAATTAACTTTGGATCGATTTTGTCCACATTCTGTACCAGTTCCTTTATTCTCTGTTAATGTAAATAATTGACCAGCGCTTTAACTCCATCTACAACAAAAATAGTACAAAGTGGACCAGCGTTTGTTCAGTACAATGGTATTATCAACTAATGCCCTCTTTATAAATAGTGAGCTCGTATTGCGAAGTTAATTGGGCTTTCGATTAAGTTTTTAGTTTCTTAGTTCACAGAATTATACCCATTTTCTTCCACTCGACTTCAAACGGTCCCTATTACAAAAATAATACAAAATTCAAAGCAAGTAAAAGAATAAAAGAAAAAAAGTAACGACGCAGCGATTTAAATTTCAGATATCAGGTTATAGCAGTGCCTAATAAATATTTACGTTACTCCTACCGTAACTACCACAAAATTGTATGAAATGGAAATTATTCATGAAACTAAAATAAACGTCTTCAAAAAGAAACGCCTCAAATTTGTTGTTAAAACGCTACAAGCTGCAGCTATGAATTTTGTATGAAAATTGACGTAACCGAAGACGCAGTATGAAATTTTAAATCCCGCTTGGATTTATAGCTTCCATGCGATGTTTTATAGTTCCCTCCTTTCGTATTGTGTTAAGGTTTATTGGAATAACATAAAGCTTTTGTCTTCATAGTGTTATGAGATGGAAACTTTGCCAAGTTCTCCATTATTGCTATTGTTTAATGTGTACATCTTTGTTCTCGATTTCGCTTTACTCGTGTAGATACTTTGAGCTAAATTGTAACACGAGGATTGTTTGTAAGCATTTATATTTCCCAAAGAGATTATTGCTAATTTACTGTTTTAATATGATTTCATAGCTTTTGTGCTCACTCACTGTATTTCGCTACTAAAACTTGTAAAATGTCCAAAGTTATTTCAGAATCGTCATAAAAAATTACGACTGAGTTTATAGGAGTAACAGCATTTACTGGGTAAAGGTCTTGTCGCATTTATATTTAAATGAACTTTATTCTGAGTCTGGAATACAAATTTGTGATCTCGACACTCGTCCAACGGTGGCGTTGTACTATGTAAAACACAAAATGTTAAGTCGCAAGTTAACTTTTGTATTTCATAATACATTGCGTTTTTCAACTTTGTTGTTAATAATACTTGCAAATGAATGTTAAATAAGGGCGTAATGTAATATAAAATGTGACTTTAATTTTGACTTCTCGTATTTTCTAAGTACAGTTTCTTGCAGTTTCGAATTTAAATAACTTTGTTCCGTAGCAATTGCTGAAGTAATTTTGTTGGGAGTGTTGCTATCGCAACTTCTAAGGCTGCTTAAAATTTCAAGTTTGATTTTACATTTAATATCTTGAGCACTTTGTTCGTATAATAACTTTTTGTTTCTGAATCACTATAATGAGTAAAATGTTTACCTTTTAACGTTTAGATTGAGTCATAAAATATTAAATTTATAAGTATAGTTTGCGTTATTATATTTTATAATTCCAAGGTTCAATTTTAAATGTAAAATCATTAGCTTTGTAAGAATCGAATTCCCGTCGTATGACGTACTCGTGAATATTATTTAACAAAAGTAAGTGCAACGGGTAAAGTCTACAGACTGTTCTGTATAATTTAACATACCTACAGTTACTATCTCAATGAAGGCAAAAGCAAAATAAAGCCAAAAAGGTTTTTTTTGGCTTAAATGTGGGTACCGGTGTGGGTGATGTTACCAAAAGTCTTTTTTCAGAATTTTGGATTAATAATTAAGAGGTTTTTGCTCACATTTTGGGTTACTAATATGTTTATTACATTTTGTATTGCACCTCTAGAAAAAAACCTCTTTTAAGTTCTAATTGATCTTCGAGACCATTACCGCTTTGAAAGAAACATCTATTCTTATTTCTGTTCTGGAATAGAGATACTCTAACATGTAGCACTTGTCTCACTTTCGCAACTGCAATATTACATAAAACTGTTATGTGAGGTACAGATAAATAAATCAAACTTAATGAAATAATTTTTAATTAAAATTTTCATTCTTATATTACGTCATAACTTCATTAACACTAAACTGCAGAGGTTGTAGCATATCCCTTATGAATATGCAAAGCACGTGGTTAAGACACTTAAATTAGCTCGTTATTCAGCGATTTACATACATAATTGTATTGTTCTAATGAGAAAATACAATGTTGGACTATTATCTTCTGAATAATATAGGAAGTTGAATGTGGAGGTGGTGGTTTAAATTAATTACAGAAAATCACTAACGGGTTTAAGTTCTTTTAAACACGGTATAGATACGATGGTAAAGTATGATTTCTTTCTTGAAGTGATATTAGCACACAAAAAACTCAGGTTTCCCGATACCCACCGAATTGAGTCCTCAAGAACACATGTCAGTACAGTCTTTGTACGTACCTCTACAAGTTTGCGTGGATACGAAACTCCTTGAGTGCCTGAGCCTAGTCCTCAAAACGTCTTGAACAAAATACCTAAAATAAAAAAGACTTATCAGTCAATAATGAATGTTCAGCCCACCGTTAAAGTAAACCAGCTTAAAAAGCGTTTTTTCTTATTTCGGCTAACAAAGTAATTACGTGAGAAAAATAATGCCTCCGCTTAACTTTTTAATCCCTGTGGAGGCGAATTTATGAGCAAGCATTGTGACTCTAAATTCTTCTTAACACGTTGCTAGCGGTAAAATTATTTCCGAAAATGTAAAATAGCGTGGCTGGGGATCTATTTAGTTTTGGGAAGTATTTTAGTACTGGTGTCGGCTGGGAGTAATTTGATCTTTTAAGAGTTTTGTTTGCACAAGATTTTTTCCGGATATAGGTAGGTGAAAACAACTTTTGTCGCAAAATCCAAATTAACTAAAGATCGATTTAGTCTCCGCTCTGAAACACACATAAACATGTTACGAACCCAGCTTTCATTCGTCGTTGTATCCCTACAATTCTTAGCCATTCTAAAATCTTACAAACAAAATTTAAACTGTGGGATGTTTTGACCCCCTACCGACGTTAAAGGTTAGCTTAGCAAAACGCAACAGTCGTTCTCCAAGAATTCCTGTACAAAATTTTGCGCCTACAAAAAAGATTTATACTTTGAGATAATTTCAAATTCGGCGCCTTACTTGGCGGTAAACATACCGAACAAAAGGTCGTTGCCGAAAAAAGTATTTGTGAAGAAAATTAATGTTTAATATAAGATCGAAATCTTAGCTTTACGCACAGAAGGCCTTGGGGAGATATTTTTGTGTTAAGCTGAGGATACCGTAAATATACTGATAAAATAATATCTACGCATAAACAATGGAAAAGTTATTAGGGATATCTATATTACTTATTTTAATCAGTGATCCTATTTTTTATAGGTTAATTAAACACACATTCAGATAGGTAATCTCTCTTCTTTAGGAATTTCATGGCCGATTTAATGATTTTCGATACTTGTCTAAAAGTGTAATTATGACGTGTAGATTGTATAAAAGCAAAATGAATTTCCTTTTTTTTAATCATTTACCTAAATGAATATTTCAAAAATTTCCTCTACCTAGTCCTTCAAACTCCTGTTTATTAGTAGCTATTTAGGTTCAGTTAATCCATCTCAAACGTTTGACTTTTATCCGAAGCTCGTCGGATTTTTGGATTACTGTTACCCCAGACTTGTACCTAATTTGATTCCAAGCATCCTGTCAATTTCATTGTCTAGGAAACCGGCATTTTCCATTTTATGCAATTATCTTACCGCCAGTGATGTCAACTCCTACAGACTAATTGACGTTATGACATTATACAGTACGAAATTTGCAGACTGGATTTCCATAGAAAAGTTGGCAAAGCATGTCTGGGTCTTTGTCCAAGTTTCTTAGATTTATGAAAATGTCTGCTTTGTATTTTGAACATAAGGATTTTCAATTAAACATTTTTGGTCACTAATTAAACTATGGTCTTAACTAAGATATTTTGAACTATTAATGTTGTCTTGGATATGATACAATATATAAATAAAACGGTGTGATAAACGTACCCTAAAGTTTTTTTTTAATGAATCTAATTAATGTTTGTCTATTTCTTCAAATCTCATTAGAATACACTTCACTAATACCTAAAATATATTTTTTTACAAATATGTCATTACATTTATTAAAAACTAGCTGTGCCCGCGACTTCGTTCGCGTGGTTGTCGAAACAAAACAACGTCGTTTAGATAAGAGTAGGCTATATACATATACCTTGGCGTGAAAATATATGACGAACTAAGAATATTATTAAGTAAAAAATCTACTACCTAAGCTTCAAAGTTCCTATTAATATTTTAAGAGCTTTTTTTATGTCACAGCTATGCGTTAATATTCAAAACTCACTGAGATAAACTGGAAGCTCTTCATAATAGATTTTTAAAACTACTTGTTATTACTAAAAATACAGAAGCACATGTAAAGGAGATTATAGTACCTAAATTATTTGAAATAGAAATAGCTGTTGCCCGCGACTTTGTCTGCGTGGTATTGAAGATAAGGTAAACTGAAGATGTGTAGTGCTGTATAAAAAGTAAAGCTAAATAAAGTTTAATGCAAGCTTCTTTAATCCAGTTCTGTTCCAACATTATTTCTTAACTTTCTACTCATAACCTTTAGTCTTACAAACATATTACTTGACTGTTAACACTGCTAGTTTTAAAGGTTAGTCCAACATTCATATGATGAAGGGTCGTATTACTATTATATTGTTGCTGTGGCCACTATCTTATACTAATTTGACAATTTGGATTGAAGGACTTGAAAACGGGCAATGGGGAATAAGTGTGCCGGATTCTGACTGGCTAAAACCACCTGAGTGCATCTCCCTTCCCTATTGTCGGGAGCCACGGGAACACTTTCGCAAACTACCGCGAACCCTGACGGGAGAGATCTTTTTAACGGGAGCTTCTTAATTGACGTGGAGGGAGTTTTCCCCAGCGCTCATTAAGAGGCGCGCGAAAGCACCGTGCATACCGTCTTTGCCTTTATACAGTACAGGAGACTTCGCCTAGACTACTGGCGTAGGCTATTTATGGTGGTTTGAGGAGGGTAAATTTGGTCTTTCTTCTATTTGTTGCTCGCTGGGCACGGATCGAGTGGTCAGATGAGGCTTCCCGTGTTTTTTCGGCGGTTTTTTGTTGAGCGTCATCACTTCTTTGCAGAATTCGATGACGGCACACCAACTATCCTTGGTTACGGCAAACTAATACCCCCTGGAAACACTAAAAATAATAATGTATTGAATTATGTTATGGAGTTTGATACGCCATTTCTTTTCTATTTTTAAGTTTAATTAGAAAAACTTTCTTTTTCTTTTCGTATCAATTGTAACAATTAAAACTTATTGAGCAGGGTTGGTTTTAAACAGCCAGATATTATTCGACACGTTTTGTTGAGCGCTATTC